>JAOYMO020425908.1:0-23591 GCA_025802455.2 Iodosphaeria phyllophila | reverse complement strand
GCCGGAGGTCGCCCGGGCGCTGCTGGTGCCCGAGGCGACGATGGCCAAGCGGCTGACCCGGGCGAAGCAGAAGATCGCGCAGGCGCGCATCCCGTACCGGGTGCCGGACGACGCCGAGCTGCGGCAGTGGGTCGTGCGCGAGGCGGCTCTGCGCGGATGCGGGATCGTGGCCCGCCCGGTGACCGCAGAGACACGTCCGGCGACCCTCGCCGCCCTCATCACCCCGAACATCCCGACGGTGCTGGTCGGGGAGGCACCCTGGGACCCCGCATGGGCCGTGACCGCGCCGCTTCTGATCGACGTGCCCAACGGCACGGTCGCGGATCGGGTGGCCCTCTGGCGGCGTGAGCTGGGGTCCGCGGCGTCGGGGGTGGATCTCGCGGCGGTCACCCCGCAGTTTCGGCTCCGGCCCGAGCAGGTGCAGCGTGCCGCCTCCGGAGCCCGCGTCGCGGCCGGCGCGGGCGACGGGCGCATCAGCACGGAACATGTACGCGCGGCATCGCGATCCCAGAACGGGACGGCGCTCGATCGCCTCGCCCGGCACATCGTGCCCGCCGTCGGCTGGGACGATCTGGTGCTCCCCGACGGCGCCCTGCGATCGCTTGAGGAGGTGACGCAGCGGGCTCGCTTCCGGGATCGCGTGCTCGGCGAGTGGAGGATGCTGGACTGTTCAACATGATCCAGGTAGGAATGTCCCCAGTGGGCCTTGAGTAACTCTTCGGCGTGTCCGGACGCGTTGTCAGAATTCTCCGGCGAAGGAGCACCATCAAAGGTGGCGCTGACTGTCGGTGCGCTATGGCTCTCGGTTATCGCGTTCCGTTGGTCAACAGAATAGGCACCAATATCATGTTCATCAGTATCTGTGTCAATATTTCCTTGCTCTCGATAAGCGTCTGCAGCCATGGCTTGAGCTCGCTGCTGTGCATCAGCAGCCGACTTTGCCTTTTTCGAGCTCACGAGTTCATCGACGTCTTCCTCCAAGACAGAGTTAAGAGAGGCAGGATTTCGTGATAATGCCGGTCTCGGCACACGCAGTGCCTGCGGCTTTGATTTAACATCTATCAATCGAATGGCTTCCGCCGAGTCTTCGCGCGTATCATTGCTGTTGAAACGCACGCGCGGCTTCTCGGTCTTGTGGCCTGGGCCGGGCTCGGGGCTGGGTGGTTCTCCTGGGGGCTCGGAAGAAGGGGAGGCGTCCATGGTGAGCGATAAGACTTTATTAAACCTGATGGATCCCGATTAGAAGCGCTACTGATGCCGGCAGCAGCTTGGGAAGAAGATAGAAGAATCCCGTATGTTAGTTGGGAGCAAAACATGTGTCTGGACGTCGGCGAGACAATCGACCGCCCAAGGATACAAATGTAAAATCGCGACCTGAGCAGCAGTGCGCTGTATTATCGTTGGGAAAAGGTGGCAAGAATGTAGATTGGTACCTATGACGATCAAAATGACAAAGTTTGCTTGCACCTTCCGCGTTGGGCGCCAACGTTGGAACTAGCAATCGTTAGAAGCGCTTTACCGAGGGCATCAGTGGAGTCCACTGATTTATAAACACTAGAGACAGCCCGGTTCACGATGCAAGTGTTCCTGTGGGATTCGGAGACTCCACTCCGTCCACCTGAGTGGTACGCCCTGGACTGCGCGATACTACTGCACGATGATTTCGTTTGCGCCATGAGTCTCACCATTACAGAGTACTCTCCATACCGATAGTTGCCCCTGATTAAAATACGAGGCTGAAGAATTTGAACTGAGTATCCGTTCCAACGCGACCCAGTTGTAGACCGCCCCGAGAACTCGTCTCCTCCGCGCCATACTACCTCCGTCTCCCCGAAAGTCAGTCTCAAAGGTTATCCTGTACACAACCTTGTTTTTAGACAGACTTTCGGAGAGATGGAGGTACGCATAATGAGTATTTCTGGTGCTACAGTGAGACTTTACGGAATTGTTTGGCCACTGAGCATCGCGATCGTCCCATGTGGATGCAACTTCCCTAACACGAGTCAGGATATTATTAGAGTGCAAAAGGAACTCGCTGGTCCAGGCATCGGTGACAGGGAAACCACCGGCAGTGCTCAGGGGAAGATCGAATGAGAGATGAAGATTTGCTTGGGATAAACCCCCGATATCGGATGTGGCTACCGGGAGACCGGAAAATTTCCCGCGTACGGCTTGCGAACTACGGTATCGTACGTAATGAGATTCCACGATGTGTCCACCCGCCCCACCACCATGACTTGAATCGGCGGCGGGCCGTTTTCTTTCGCCACAGGCAGCCTGTGGTCAACCAGGAAAGGCTTTTCCGGTTGATCGACAGGGATATTTTTTTTCCTGTTCAAATGCTTTCCCTGGCGTCCTGCTTTTCTATTCTTGGCGTAGGACTCCGTTCCATCGTTGCCCATTGTAGATTTCTTTTGCTTTCAGCTCAGTTGCACGAATACCAGCATCTTGCCAGCTGAATTGTTCTGGAGCTCTGTCTTCCAGGCGGGAATCTTTCTAAAGCCGCTGAACGGGTCAGCACCGATACACAAACATACTTGCCCAGCCTCAACATATTTCCGTCTGTCTTCAAGGTTGGAGTCGCTTTGAGTATGGTTAGCTTTACCTGTGAGCTACAAGAAGCTCCCTGGTCTATGTGTAATTATCTATTCGTTCTCGGATAGGTGTGGAGTTATGTCTGCTTTGTTCAAGCTATGGGTGTTATACGTGTCACATATTAGTTTGGCATCTGAGACTATGTGAACCATGATGGATAATGGATGTGACAGGCGGGTAGATCACGCAATAGGGGAAGAGTTTTACATAATCATCCACACACACAACGCCTTGGCGTGACACAGTCGGAGAGTGCCTGTTTATCGTTATGTAAAAGGCACATGCATGCGTTCTCCCTGATTCTCGTGTGATCGTGAGGATTCGCTCGTTGATTGAGACAATGTTTATAATCCAATCCGACCGTCAGTCACAACGCGTCGAAATTTGAGGTACGAAGATTGACCATTGGCCTCTTCTTCTATAGCATGCAGAAAATATCAACAACCTGCTGCAATTTCCACTTTTTTGGAGGATGCTGCCATACGTTTTGGGCAAAGAAAGAGACATCCTGATTTCGACTTGAACTATCAACACTTATTTCAGTTATTAGATATTTTCTGCTCGCTGTCACTCCGTATTTGGAATTCCGACCACCCACATCTTGACCTACAAACATTCTAAATCTGGTGTCTTGTCTAGGGCGAAGGTGTTGACTGCAACAACCCGGAGCGGTATTGCTGCTGCCTGGAGGGCTACACTTCCCGTCCCGTTAACTTCAGCAGGCCTCGCTCTGCAACATTTTCGTGTGATGTTCAGTGGAGCGCGGCCGGTTCTCAGTCAAGGGGACAGGACGAGTAGTTGCTCTGCGAGCCTCAACATAGTTCTTATTTTGTTGTCAAGCCTTTCCATCCTGAGCAAGAAAAGAAGGAGCGGGTGTGAGAAGCTGATATATACTGTGGCTCTACGACGGTCAAAGGGATAAGTTTCTCTTCTCGCGGGATGAATAAAACAACAGTTTGCGTTCTTCCCCGTGGACTATCTAGTCGCTCGTCTCAACTAACAAGCCGAATTATGTTTCTGTGCAACCAGTCTCTCTTGAATAGTCGATTGATGGTCTCTGCCAATCAGTGTCATCTCAGTACCACATTCCAGCCTTGCGCTCCGCGGGTTGAACCTCTTCCCGATATTCGTAACGTTTGAAACAACACGTATGTGAACCCAATTTTTCAGTCCAAAAGCTGTTGCCTGTAATTTTCGGAGATAGGCACGGAGCATTGATGCCACCATCGGATCAGGTTTACCTAGTTATTGCATAACCTTATCTCTGAAAGGGGGTCAGACAGATGTGTCGTTCGGCTGTGCGTGTCATGGATCTGCGCATGTGAATGTGTGCAAACCAAACCTGCACCCCGCCCCAGCGCAGTCCATCGTCTCTAGAATCCGAACAACGGAAGCGGAGGTTGTTTCTAGGTGCATTCCGAACCTGTTATCCCAACAGCGTAGACAAAGTGCGTTCGTTATCAGTCGCGATGGCCTCGACGGAACACTGCCTTCACTGTTTCGATGCCTTAGTGGCGAGACTGGATCGTCGTGAGGCCCTGGATCTGGCCGAGGTAGAGAGACTGTGGGCATTATATTGCAGGAGCGGCAGCGGGGATGACAGTGTCGCTGGTGAAGGCAATGTTCAGAAAAGACTATCGCCAGCCATGCAGCGCTTAGCCGGCACAGGCTCTTCCAGCGGCATTTCGTCGGCGTCCTCGGGCTCCAGCATGTCGCTGGCCACGGAAACAACCGCCACGTCCATGTCGACGTCGTCTCTCCCGCTCGCTTCAGATAGCACGTCAGACAGCGCTCTCATCACGGAGTCGCCGCTCTTCGTGACGTGGAACACGATCTCTTCGCGGTCGGGCAGCGCGTATCTGCGGGGGTGCATCGGGACGTTTGAGACGCAGGAGCTGGACGAAGGGTTGGCCGAGTACGCCATCACGTCGGCGCTGCACGATTCGCGCTTCGACCCGATGGAGAAGCACGAGCTCCCGACGCTCGAAGTCGCCGTCACCTTGCTGACGGATTTCGAGGACTGCGACAACAGCATGGACTGGGAACTGGGCAAACATGGCCTGCGGATCAGCTTCACTGATCGCGGCGAGCGGTATGGCGCGACGTATTTGCCCGATGTGGCGACGGAGCAGGGCTGGACAAGGCAGGAGACGCTGATAAGCCTTATGCGCAAGGCGGGGTGGACGGGCAAGAAGGATAAGTGGCAGGATGTGAAGATGAACACTGTACGCTATCAGGGGAAGAAGAAGAGTCTGAGGTACGCTGAATATAAGAAATGGAAGGACTGGGTTGATCAGCGGAGCGAGCCATAGATTCGGTCTGATGGTGGAGATAAAGGCTAAGTTTGGGCTAGGCGTTTGATGGCTGGGCGGGGGAGTGGGCGTTCGATGATAATGGGTATGTGGGTTTGGGTGTGGCAATCTTGATGAATGGACCCGTTCTAGTGGGTTATAGTAAGTTTTTCTTTCTTCGGCTCTACATAGGCTCACGTAGATGATGGATGCTGCAATGAATTATCCGTGACATCTTTGATCGACAGGCATTTATAGCCTTTATACCTGCTCATACTCGAGCACTATAGCACCGCAACTCTGTTGCCCTAGAACCCGTTCTCTCTCTATACTTGGGAAAAATGCACCACCAGACCCGGCCTCGTTTCCACGAGGGTATCCCTCTTCTAGTGCCCCATGTTAATCGTTAAGACGCCCCCCTCCCATGGTCAGAAAAAGCAAGTATACCCGACCGTCCATCCCAATTCGTGTTCGTAAAATCAAGAGGCCACAACCCCTCGCTCCCATCCGTTCCGTTCCCTATGCAGTCATGACAATGCTTGATATTAGATCGTGAGATCGTTCTGTTGTCTTCTTGTACTCATTAATACCGGTATAACGTTTAACGTTCACCATTACCAACATCTCAGGCTCCGCCAAAATCCTCCTTTTTTGCCGAATCGGTCGCCTTCGCCAAATCGTGGTCCGCGCATGCCCACACCGCGCTTCTCATTACTGGCGGTATCGCCACCGATATCGCCATTGGTACCCAGTGGTGTCAGAGGCTTCGTGACCCCGCGGCGGTCCATCTCGGTATTGTCTAGTACGCCCATTTCGGCTAAGCGGCGGCCTTCCACGACGCGACGGACAATCAAGGCAAAGGTCTCCTCAATATTGACTTCCAGCCGTGCGCTCGTCTCCATGAAGCCACAGCCGTGTTTCCGTGCCCAGTCCAAGCCAACGGGAGCCGGTACCTGACGCGACTCCTGCAAATCGCACTTGTTACCGGCCACGATCTTGACGGGCGGGATAGTTCGCGGTCCTGGTCCCGTACCAGAATGTGACGGCGGTAAACCGGCCCGTTGCGCTCGAGCTGCGTTATCCAACCGCGTCTCGGCTTCCATGTCTATCAAGTCGTTGAAATAATCCAACTGGTCCAAGCTGTCCTTGGAAGTGATGTCGTAGACGAGCAAGAAGGCATCGGCTCCCAGGTTCGAGGAGGCCCACATTCCCCGATACTCTTCTTGTCCTGCTGTGTCGGTCAGGGATAGATGGTATGTCTGGCCGTCGATGCGCCGAGATATGCTGTAGCTGTCTTCGATTGTGGGATCGTATTCCGAGGTCCATTGCGAGCGCACGAGACGCAATGTTATTGATGATTTACCACAGCCACCATCGCCACAGATAGTAATCGAGATGGGGACGGGCGGTTGCAAGTCCGACATTTTCTTTCCTTTCTTTCTTTCTTTTTTTTTCTTTTTTTAAAAACTTTGAACTTGAGCCTGGCCTTTTTTTAGTCTTGGTCTCCAGTCTTGGTCTGAAGTCGTAGTAGTAATCGTGGTCGTGATCGTGGTCGTGATCGCAATCGTAGTCGCCGCAATGGTTTACGCCGGCCAAAAGAAAGGAATAGGGGCCGACTCATAAAACGAGCGATGTCAATGGTAGAGAAATGGAACAGCAATGTAACATAACAGATGGCAAGTGGCCGTGCAACTGAGCACTGGACGGTCCGGGTGTTCGCATATGTCCGAGAGCAGTGACCATTCGCCGTAGCGCACACGCACACGCAATTGCAAGCGTCTGAACTTTTCCAACAGTCCTACCGCTCAGCCAAGGTGGACCACTTTCCATCCGAGAGTTTCGGGAAAGCTGGACGCTTGATGCAACCGATGACCCTCTTCCTCTCCTTCCCCCCGGACAATCGTGGTTCGGTTATGCAGGCACTTCGCTCATGGGACGAGATGACAGGACACAAGCTCGGATCGCCAAACTCGGAGAGTTCCTGGTAAAACAGTGCACCGAGGCTAGAATCTTCGATAACGTGCACTTGCCTAAGCGCCAGCAGATTGATAAATCGCCAAGTTTCGACGAAAATTGAAAGGGGGGAAATATGATCTGGTGGAATACCCCACCAATAATTGAACGATCGTGGATTACAGAAAAACTCTATTTCAAAGAGGCAAACGATTGACGAGAAGAAGGGAGGGACTTTGGCTGTCACAGGGAGGGCTGATGCAAGGAGGTTGAACAGACTGGGATTGACGTTTGGGGGGTTGAGGTGGGTTTAAAGAGCTGCCCATGAAAGTACACCACCACCGCAAGGTACGGTCCTGTCAACCACGACTTTTGCAGTACTGGCGCCATAGTGGGCTGGAAGCAATCTTGTACTGTAGTCCCTGATGAAGCGTTAGCCAGGGGTTTGCTGAGATGGTGAATCTGTCAGGTCCACGTTTCGAATGGGCTAGAAAGCGATTGCCGACCCAATCTCATGGAAGTAAAAGGCCTACGGAGCCCCAGGTTTTCACATGGTTGCTTGCCGACTGGCGATTTCGTCTCAATAACAAGCGGGATCGGTACCCAGCCGCAAAGAGAGGACCTGCAGCTCCTTTGCGACGCTTCATACCAGTTGGCACACCCTAAGCAAATACCGGTACCTGCTGTACGAAGATTTGCAAGGTGACGTCCGCGCTGAAACTCTGCAGAGGGGTATTGTGCTGTGCTGTAGGTTTGGCATCGTGCATCTCATCTCTCAGCACATTCAGGAGGGCAAGAAGGTTGTGATCTGGAGAAGCGCCGTATCGGTACATCACTAGATACTGTCTACTCATACGAAGGATTGGTTTCCGATGGCCGGCATGGATCTCAATATCTTTGCCGACTGCCGGTTGCCGAGGTTGATGTTTCCCTCGGAACTTCTCTACACAGTACTGTGGTATACAGTAGTACCGTACCGGAATCCCCAGAACAAACTGGGGATTCACAAACAAGCAATTCACCAAAAGATTTAACTTACTGTCAGACAGCCTGTTCCTTGCAAAAAAAACGGTAATGGAGTACAACAACAACCGGCCATGCCCCACTTACATGGGAACAGGCGAAAAGACATGGACACTAGTCTGCGCCTCTCGAGGCAGGTACTGGGCCTCCAAGGGTCGAAAGAAGATGCACCGTACAGTAGACATTGAACGTTCTTACAGGGGAACCAATCGTACCGGTACTATGACGGCATTTCGACAACAGATCAGTTAACTACCCATTGATTCAAACTCCAACCCTCTAGTATACACTGGCCAACTCCCACAGCTACACTACCATCTGGTAACTTCAAGAACGACGGGATAATGCGGCAACTGTACGATGGTATTGATGGAACAATTACATGGGAACAGCCCTCACCTCTACTCATACCCCCCAGAAAGTGTGTGTTCTGACGTCGAGGCATCTTATTGCTTGCCATCGTATCTCCTACCGTACCGTCTAGGTCGAATTGTGACCTCAAGGTGACAGCGAATAAGGCCAAGTGACTAGCTGTTGAAGTAACCATATATCTTCTCTACCCCTGAACTGCGCCATGTGTGCGCGCGACACTCAGATTGAGACCGTGTCTCCATATCAGGGGTCATACAATGCGATCAAAGGAATTTTCAAGCAAGTTCATCGACCAATCTCCTGCACCTGCGCCGGTGTGGAGGATCTGTCGGTTGTTCCTTCGGCGCAGGGTGGAGATGCGCTGCCCATCATCTAGACCACGGTCTTAGCTCTGCATGAATTAGCAATGGCCCCCTACCGTGGAGAGTGCCGGTGCTGTTACCCGATTCTCACGGATCTAAGAGTACACAGTAATACCGGTCAGAGAAACCGGTATCTGGTATTGGGTCCGGCGTCAGCCTCGGATCTGGAACCGTTGAATCTACCGTCCTCTAGCCGCTTGATGATCTGGAGGAAGCAGGAATCGTAGGCTCGCGGCAGGCTAATTTTCCATACCGGTGGGAATCAACGTACTCCAAATGTCCGCCATGTTTAGGTGATAAAGTGTACAGTCGGTCCACGGAAATGAGACATTACTGTATGCGAGAGGTGCCGGCATCACAGCCCTATCTTCGAATAGTGGAGGATGGGTAATGTTGCAGGTTTAGAAGCGGCATCCAGACCCCAAGGGATATCATCAATCTCCTGACTATAAACTGCGAATCAGATTCTCATGGGAGCGGCTTGGGTATTGAAGAATCACGCAGCTACATCAGCTACCTGCACAGGACATACCGCCACTGCAAAGGAGGATGGGCATCCTAATGCATGCGGTGCCAAAACATTCCCCAATTTCCATGCATTGAAAACTTCACTTCAAATTATATCCTGAATGAGCCTCAATACAGGTTATCCGACTAATGCACGCACAAAATTGCAATTGTGTGGTCAAAGGGGGCTGCATACCGACAAGCAGTGCTAATGCGCAGCGGTGGATCGTAGCCCTATTCTACAGCGCTTATGCAACTTCTGCATGTGCGTTTCTTTAGCTGTATTAGAACGTGTGGCAAGGATTGCTTGAAAGTTAATCTTGAGATCCTCAGCCAAGCCAGTGGGTCTGTGGAGTCAAGCCATGTAAGACGGATTTCCTATCTAACGAACATTTTTCGATTCCAGAACATACACCATATACCTTCACTGAATATTCTCATCTCATGTGTTCTATGTGTCACAATAGTTGTTTTTCTTTCAGAGGTTAGGTAGAGAATTCCGATTCGTCCGGGCTTCATTCGCAGTGATCCCCAAGCGTTTGCACACTTCATAATCAGCATGTTCACGATTACGTCACAGCTACTGCCTCGTGTAAAGAACATAAAAATAAAGCTTCATGAGATTAGGATTATAGTACTGGAATATGACCAAAACAGTTTCTCTAAATACATTCCTACGTGACACGATAGTCGCATCTAAGTCCCGCCCAGATAAGCACGCTAAATCAATCCGACATCTCTAGTATGTCCCCTTCGTCTTCTGCTTCTGAGCATAAACACTTTGAATGCTCTGACCCTGCTCGAGCGCTCCAGCGGCCTGGTTCGACTGAGTGTTGCGACTGCTGGAGCCAAGGTATGTCGTGAGCTGAGACTGGTCAGGGTTGCTGAAGCTGCGGCGGGCTGCTGGCAACACCTTGGTGCATTCAGTCAACTTGTTGATATTGTTGACTCCGAGAAGACTGAGGCGGACGTATTCGCGGGCGTAGTACTGTTTACATGTTAGCATGATGTCTTCCTCTTTCCTCTGTCGTACCAGAATTTGTTTTTTTAGAGTGAACATTGGACTGAGCAGTTTCCGCTCCACTTACCTCGTTCCATTCACGCTGTCCACCTTGTCCAGCAAATTCGCGCCACTCGCCCCGGGTGGCAGGGTGCTGGGAGATTTTGACGTCGGAGGGGAACTTGAAAACACGTGGAGGCGCCGGCACGGTGCCCTGAGTCTGCCCATAGTACAAAACGTCCCAAACGCCAGGGGTAGAATCTTGCGGGTCGCCAGCGCGGCTGACGTTGACGAAGTGCTGCTGGCTCGTGGTGTGGGCACCTAGGAGAGCGACAAGACCGTTTGGCTCGATAGTCTTCTCACGGAAAAGCTGGATCAAGCTGTCGGCCGAGGCACGGACGCTTGGGAGGAGGTTCTCGGGATCTTCACGAGGGTCATCGCGGCGGCCAACGTAAGACTTGATTCGTGGGCCAAGCGGGCAGGCTACGGCAGCCACTGTGGCTCCCATCTGAATAAAATCCGCCATGGACAGATCGGTGTACTTGTAGGTAACAGTGTACTTCTTGTACAGGCTATTGGTGTAGGCAGCGATGGCCTCCAAACCTCTATTCTCAACCCGGTTGATCTCATTCGTCAACAGGATGGATCCGTCCGCACCACCCCGACCGGATGTCTTGGACCAGGCACCAGCATCATGGAAACCAAGTCGGACGGCACCACGAGCAAACTTGTTGCAACGGCCAGAGTTACCCACGAAATGTTGGTTCATCTAGGAAGCAAAGTTGTTAGTTTTGGGGGAAGAATGAGGAGCAGCGTCACAACCCTTCGTTCAATGCCAGTATTTCGTTCAATAATGTTTTTTTTTGTGATCAAGAATCGGGCAATCTCACCTCGTCAGCGATATATTTCCACACGCAACAAGTGTCCTTGCGGCAGGCAGGCGATTGTAGGGGCGGGACACGCCCAGCGTAGCGCTCGTCACTCTCAGCATCGCCCCCTTGGAGGATTTTCTTCACATCTTTGCCAACTCGGGTAAGCTGGTTGTCTTTGAGGGTAAGAAGGTCCCCAAGTAACTCGAAGCTATCGCCGGATTCCGTCGTAGCCCGCGATGCAATCTCGTCGATCTTGGCCTGCATGCCTGGGTGGCACATCACGGCTGTAGCTGCCGAGGCAACAAGAAGAGCGTGCGTCCGCATTGTGAGAATGAATTTTGGTATGGTTCAAGAGCCAACAGATCGAAAGTAGAAATAGGACAGCGCAATCCAACAAAGGTCTATACCTGTAATCTATGAAGATGTATATGATCCTATGTTTGATCGTGTAACGACTGGACGGCCTCAAAATGAGAGCCTTGAGCGAACGACAGGACGAGTTGGCAAACGAGATACGGCCTAGAACCTGGCGATGAAGAAATCCCGTGGACATCTTCAAAGGAACCGGGAACTATTTATACAGGCCATATCCTCAGTGTGCAGGGCCAGCTGAACTAGCCCGCCACGGATGGGATCAGCCACTTTAACCCACAATCACTGAAAGGCGAACGAAGCTAAACCCTTGGCATAGACTGCCATGGATTCTGGGCCTTCAGCTCGCGCGCAGGCGCTTAGAGGATCAGTGTAGCAAGAAACGTTAACAGAAAATCTCTTCCCCTAGTCCCACTTGCACTGGAACACGCGCGCGTAAGTCAGAGGACGTCTGTCTGATACATCTCTATGTAGTATCCAAATGCATACCCCGAGCCACTATCTTGGGAAACGAGCACTTTTGAGCGATATTTACCGCTCAGGGCCAACTCTTTCTAACTAAAAAACGTTGGAAGCACTGCCTTAACTCAATATCTGCGGTTTTGACATTCTTGGCAATTACACCAAAATACTAGTGATAGGGTTATGCTGCCAACTCTCTAACTCTCAGAGCTACCGTCAAGATGGTCCCCACTCACTGTACCAATATGCCAAAATCGGCATTGTATGGCTTGCCTCAAAGCGCCATACAATGCCATTTTCATAGAAGTGCAGTGATAAAGCAGAACAGTTTGCTAGGATCACAAATTTTCGAATGGTGAATCTGGAGGATCGTTCGTGTTGAGCGGGGCACCCGGTCTTAAGCGCGTTCGAAGTATCCTTGGCATGTAATCTTTCCTGACCATGGTGGACCCCCAGCGGGACAACCCCCAACGAGACACGGGGATTTACCAACCCAGATCTGCAGTTCCCCTTGTGGCGGAACAATGTCCGTCAACATAATTCATGTTGTAAGAAAATACCGTTGTCCTTTCCGGCTACCGGTAGATTGCCTTATCTGTTTTGGCTCATGGTAAATTGATGATTTGGATGGTATGCTTTGGATTGAACCCTACGGAAAACCCGGGTAATTGCCCCCTGTGGATCGTCGTCCCACTGGGAGTATCATGGTTACGAAGAAGAGGTAGGCCGTCAGGCTGAATGTTCTGGGCACGAAATTCTATTTGGGAGATTTTGCTTGGCTTGGTCGTTTGTTTTGTCGATCAGTGGCGTTAGCTTTGTTTCCCAGAACTTAGCGTGACGACTGTACACAGTACGCGCAGACCTTCGCTGGTATAATGCTTCCCTGGGTTTGCTCGTATGATGGCGGCGGTGCGAAGTCACCCAAGCAAACTTGTTACTTGGATGAAGGCCGATTCTCCCCCCTCCCTTTTAGGCTGCATGCGAAACCTGCGTCTTAGACACTTGTCACGCTTCCAGCGCTCGGGTTTTTTTTCCAGAGTTGTTCTGCGATATCGTCAAATAATATGAAGCGGCTGATAATTTCCATATCCTGCTTAGGAGGCTTCAAGGAGAGACACTCAGCTAGTGTACCTATCCGCCACTGGATTTGTCTCTAAAGTCGCACGACCACGTTCCTGCAGCGTGCACTCAATAGCACCTGGACTTTGACCTACTGCGCTGAGTGCCAAGGACACTGCCGGCAACACACTTCTCTGGGCATGCAGTCAAGGGCCCTCTTTCTCCTGTGCACCTGGTCAACCGCCCAATATTTGTTCTCCCAAAACGAGATCCACACGGAACCATGCTTGTTCTTTAGCGCTAAAAATCTGCTTGGTAAGATGTGTTTGCTGATTGGGTGACTGGGTTACCGACACAGTGGGCAGAAGTCAGGGCAAAGAACCGGACACCGGGCCACTCTCGGTCCGCCCCTTCTTTAGCAATCCTAGTTATGGACAAGGCTGAAAAGATGTACCGATTTTCATCTGCTGTGTACAGTACTTGTGGGGTGCCTGCACGGCCAGACTGAGCAACAGTTATTTTTGAAAGGGATAGAATTGGATGGTACTTTGTAGATGGGATGATTCATTTAGGTCTATCCCCTTGATTGCCACGGAACTGCAGTCCGTACAGTACACGGGCGAAAATTCCAGTCCACTGATGCAACCAATGAGGTCCACTGATGGGACGTGGACAATTCCATGGGGCCAACTACGGTCTCACTATCGGTCTGCTTGTCGGGACAAAGTCAATCCTTATTTGTCGCATGAGTGACTCCTTCAAGGAGCCTTGACGGCAACCATCAAATACAGAACTGCGCGGCATCATAACACAAGCGCATTGGGTACCAT
The DNA here is from genome assembly GCA_025802455.2 of Iodosphaeria phyllophila. Taxonomy (NCBI): domain Eukaryota; kingdom Fungi; phylum Ascomycota; class Sordariomycetes; order Amphisphaeriales; family Iodosphaeriaceae; genus Iodosphaeria; species Iodosphaeria phyllophila. The sequence continues at coordinate 9,893 of JAOYMO020425908.1, read as the reverse complement.
TCAATAGAAATTTAGTTGGTATGTAATTAACTGCAAACGGATTTCCCATGTTTCCCTTGGACATTGGATTATTCAATTGTAAAGTGATGAGCTTGATGAGTTCTCTGCGACAAACAGTCCAATAATGGGACCGTAGCTCTTTTTTAGATCCAACTTACTGCAGCGTGTACCGTACATTAGTTTTGGTGGGCTGCAGTTCCGTGGCAATCAAGGGGATAAAGAGTACATGTCTGCTCAGTTGGAAGTGGGGAGGATTATCAACTCAAGCTACTCGCTTTCAAGTCAAGATCGGTGTTTTTCACTGTTTCAGTCCGCCACCGTAAGTGACCTTATCCGATGCCCACATACTATGTTACAGTACAGTGTGTGCCGTAGAAATTAACGAGAGTTGGACCCTGAATATTAACCCTTGCTCTTCCTCAGATGCCGGACCAGAAATGGGCTCGACAATTCAACACACCGGCTGGAAGCAACCAATTGTAGCTAGGACCCGCCTCAAAGTGGAGTATCGGTATGCTTCCAGACCTGGGGATGATCTCCTCATGGGATTAACCCTTACAGTAGGGAGTTGGATTCGACTCTTGTTAGTTGCTTCGGTACGTATCAGTGCCAACCATACAGTATTCGTCCTCGCAATGTGGATACGGTATCCATGACATACAGCACGCCGTTCTGCGCGGTATTTTGAGGTAGTTTATTGCAGTGCTACCGTTCGTATCTGCGGTACCTGAGCAGAGCCCCCCGATTGAAGATAAATAGTGACCTCTGCCCAACGGCGACATCGATGGTGCCAGGGGTGACTACCACATGCGAGCATGGGGCATGAGAATAGTGAAATCCCAGGCTTAATGTGGAGAATATATTGACCCGTTCCAAGCTAGATGGTCGAAGAGGATTTCGAAAAACATACGACCTGCTTAACGTTCTGTACGCTGTACGGTGGTAAAAGAAGCCCGGTCATGTTGCAGATAATTATGACATTACCGAATGGAAAGGATGTCTAATCTCTATTACTAAAACGGGAAGAGTTACCAGAGAAGCGTTGTCCGTGATAAGAACTCATGACGGCTTGTGCTAATGTGGCGGTATCAACACAAAATATTGCTCCCCCTCACATCTCGATTTCCCAGAGAGACTACTCCGTACAGTGCCTGGACTAAAAAACGAGCAAATGAGGTTTTCTCACCAAAATGCCCGATTTCAAGGCTGAAAATGGTTAGGCAACCACAACCATTACACAAGGCTATCTACATAGTCTTGTTCCAAGTTAATCGGAATTGAACATACTTGAGATTTGTCCAATTTGAATGAATACAGCGGAGCCAAATCCAGAAAAAGGCGAGGATGAAAGTTGACCCCATCAAAATGTTGAAATTTTTTTGGTGAGGTAAACCGATGTGCTGGTTTTTCGAGTCGGGTCACTGTACCTCCGTCTATCCACAGGTTTGTCTAACGCACCTTTGCACACCTTTGAGATCCGCTCTCTCGAGACCATAATAGACTGACCAAAAACCCCACGTCGTTGAAGTGAGCTGTTGAACGGATTGAATATTCTTTAAGAGAAGCTAGACTACGTTTTAGGTTGGGTTTCATCATCTCGATCAACACAGAAACAGCAGAAGGGTTGACATCACAATAGCACTGTTCGACCTGCTGATCCTCAGATGTTCCTCAGCTGCATTTTAGACAACCTTCTGGACAGACGGAGATGTGTATCTACCCGTACCTGAGCAGCATGCGCAATCATGCGCCTCGTTATGTCACTTTCATGGTGAGATTCCCCGGACATGTCAGTGTTGCGATATTGTTGAACGGGTACATTTGTGTGAGCTCAGGACCTTACTTACAGCTCATGAAAGAGTGCACCTCCGTTCTTCCAAAAGTCCGCAGTCAAAGCAATACCACATTCTAGCGTTGCTCTGCCTATAGACTTTCGGAAGAATAGAGGTACTAGGGAGGATAACCAAATCGCAATGAACTTCTAAGTAATGATCTTGCTTCCACGAACGCATTCCACTTATCATGAGTATGACCAGTGATTGATCGTGTGCCGCACTGGCGAGCTCTGAAAACTGGAAGGGAGGTAGGGCTGGATGCTGCCAGCCCGTAGACATTCCCCGACTTGTGTTGCACAGCGAAGTACCTTGCTTTACTATTGTTGTTGTCACGCTCAAGGAAAGGGGTTGGAACCATTGTCTTTTCAATTGCAAAACAAACCAAGCTGGTAACTTAGCCCAGTCTTATCAACAAAGACTGACTGATTGGCTACCCGTCCAAACTCCGGTTCATGCTTGTTGAGTGTCTTCCGTCTCATATGATTGTCCTCCTATAAATATGCTTTATCCTTTTCCTAACATTCCAAAACACCTTCGCTAATTCATATGCAACCGGTAAGATTAGCTCAAAACCAACACCCGTATTCACCCCTTCTTATGCCAATGATAAAAATCGCTAGCGAAATGCTCGAATCAAAATTACAATTCAGCCGCGCTGCTGTATCCACTGGCAACCCCACCTGCTGTGGCTACTGAACTTCCCGTGGTTAACCGAGATCGCGTGAGTTCCCGACCACGCCAATGTTGCAACATTTTGTCCACAGTACCAGACGTCGTTTCTTCCAATGTCGGCGGCTGGGTTTTGCCTTGTTGAAGCTCGGTCTCGTCATTCGAATTTACGCCCTCACTTAAGCTAGATAGATTTTTGGTGCGCGAAAACGAGGGTCCTAGTCGATCTAAAAGGGGGCGCCTGAGTTGATGAGAGGCTCCACCATATTCAGAACTGGATGACTCTGAATCCGAATCCGAATCCGAATCCGAATCGGTGTCCATGCTCGAGTCCGACGATAACATAAAGAAATGAGTTGGTGGGGGCAGAGGGACAGGCGGAAGATGCATCACGTTTCGGCTGACGTACTTAATGTTCATCCTCCGGTCCTTGGAGCTTTTAGCATTCGATGGGCCAGGGGATCTTGTGGACACAATGGCTATCCGGCCCGCTAGGGATTCGGTAGCAGTGCTAGAGCCCGGGGTTCCATAATGACAAGGCTCATCCATCGAGCGCCGTCTGCCTGCTCCGGCAGCATGGCTCACGGGTCGATGGGTTGAGACGGTCACGACGAAGTGGTCTTCCGGGGTTATTCCCCCGAGCCCGCTGGCTTCCAAGTTGGCAAGACGGATCGATTGGGTTTGGTCAGACCAGGGGAAATGAGCTTCAATTTCAGATGTGTCTTCGCTGGAGCTGAGTGAGTCGTGGTGGACAAAGTCAAGATCGAGCATGGCGCGATGGGATGGGTAGTGGCTCAAAGGCTTGAACGGAATTGACGAGCCCGATTCCGACCATCCGAACTCAGGAGACTTCATGCCAATGAGCGCACCCGTAGGATAAACTGATGGATTCGCAACTCTGGTCTCGCAATCGGCAGAGACATCACCGGAAAGGTCTGTGCAGAAGGGTGCGCCTGTATAGTAAATGATGGCGCCGTCGCGCCGACGTTTGCGCTGGAATCCGCCGGAGGTACCGCTAGTATTCCAACGCAAGTTCATGCCCAGGTTACTGTCTTCTGGTGGGCCACAGGACGAGCCTGTCTCGCAACCATTGGAAGGCTGTTCATCGGACGAAGAGGATCGATGGTGGGCGAAGATCGGCTTGTAATGAAAGGAGCTTGATGATCCTGAAATTTGAGGACCAAATTTGGACAACTCAGACACGATGACTTCGTTACCAAATGTCTGGGTTCTATTTTTCTTCCTTCGCTTCTGGTCGTTTGACTCGTCCGTGTCTTCGCTTGAATTTCCTCGCTGAGAGTTACTGCCGATGCTGTCGCTGAGGAACCGCGTACCCTCGTCACCACCCCTCCATCTGATTTTGTGCCCATCTGGCGAGAGCTGGAACTGTGTACTTTTCTCGGATACGGCAGCCCGAACGAAAGCGGATGTGACGTTGAGTATGTGCAGCTGCGCTAGATTGCAGAGCAAATTAAGGTAGACCCAACCCTCTGCGTCAGGTGCCACATCAACGGCGGAATAGTGCGAGCGCACTGCGGGATCGGCCAGGCCTAAGTGACGAATATATTCCATGTTCTCCGATGGAACTTGTACCCGGTCGGGATCCAAGTCGACTGGTCGGGTAGGACGTTGCTTGGAGTGATTCTCAGGCGCCGTCTGATCATTTTGCCCATTTCCGCTAGTTCGGCTGTTATCGCCGGCTCCACCATTTCCACCAGTTCCGTCATTTCCATTGTTTCCATCCTGCGACGTATCCTTCATCTCAGTCTGATCAGTGTTGGAGATGGACATCGACTCTTCGTCATTTCGCGAGCGATCATGACTATTCCTTTGGGGAAATCGCGGTAAAATTTGTGCCTCCCGGATAGCGTCAGTCGATTTCGTAACTTTTGTGTCAGATGTAGTCCCCATAGCCCCTGTGAATCCCATGGGTCCGGCACTTGCGGCGTTGTTCGCATGGGAAGATGACAAAGGGATATGAGCTTGTCCAGGCGTTCTAAGCCCCCTTCCCGTGAAAATCTGTTCGAGCCGGCGTACAACCAACTTCTTTTTCTCCTTCTCCGACATGATATTGCTGTGCCTAGGCCAAAGACCATCGGGAATATCGGTCAAAGAGCCGTCGAAATAGTCAGACCTGGACCTGAGACCGCGACCTGTAAAAGGAGTGCCAGATGAGCTGGGACCTGCAGGCATCGAGGCATATGCGGAATCGGCGATGGTTGGTCGATTTTGAGAACCAGATGATGATGAGGCATGTTTAGATTGTGATGACTGGTTGGCCTGGCCCTTTGTTTTCTTATTCGGTTGTGACGAGAAACTTTTACTGGAGCCATCGAGACTTGTAGTGAATTGACGAAGGGTTGCTTCCAGCTCTCGCTTCTTCGCGGGGGGTAAACCGTGGATTTTGACTTCGAAAAGCTTATCTCCGCGGAGAGCCTCAGGTCCCATCTGTTTGTATCGCCTCAACTCCTCCTTCAACTTCTGGTTTTCAACGGTCAGATCATCAATGACGCTGCGATAGTCGTCAACGCTGCTCTGGGCGAGACTGGGACGCATCGTCGGTTGGAGCAACGTTGATCTCGGCAGGAGTAAGGCGTATTGTGTTCCGGCGCCCTCGTTCGAAGAGTCCGTCTCCTGCTGGTCGCATGGCGGGTCGACGTCCTTAGAGATATCATATGTGGCATCGCATTGCGCATTCGAACGATCAAACCATTGCTTTGGGTCGCTCGTTGCCGTATTATAACTTTCATTTGACCCGCGTCGTCTGCGAGTATGACGGTTAAGGGAACCTACGTATTCACCGAGCTTCGATGCTTCTTCACTAGGAATTCCGTGGTTCTGTAGCGTTACTGAGTTTTCTGGCGAGGTTCGTCGAGGGTTCTTGTACGTCACGGCCGGTGGCTCTGAGCCACCTGGCTGGTTGGCGATTTCGTCCATAGCATTTGCATTGGAATAGGACCTGACCAACCAAGCCAGCGTCCGTGTAAAAGTCGAACTGATCCTTCTAGGTAGATATGGATTAGCAAATGAATTGGAGGAAAGAGCTTAATTTGGAAATAGCATGCTGTTAAACAATTCATCCTCAAATGACCCCGAACTCGAATATTGCGAGCGCAGTAGATCGACGGTATTGGTTTGGGGAATAGCTTTCATCGTAGCTCACTTGCTAGCTCTACTTGGCCATGGCCACGATACGAGTTTCATACATGTTTGGCGTGATAGTCACTTCGAGAGCACGACCAAGGCGTTTCTTACCAAAAACGAAAAAAAGCGATGATTAAGGATGTCTCTACACCACGAACAGGTGTTCGACTCGATCACCTCACGATAGAGTGTGCAGTGGGTTTTTGATCGCTTGCACTGCGTGAGTGGGGATGTAATCCACGCTCCAACCCAGAAATCGATGAGCTCTAGGACTTGGGGTGCGGACGAGTCAAATTACGCGCTTCAACAGCATGAAAATGATTATTCTGAACGTCTTGATCAGAAGTTGTAGATGAAATGGTTGCTGGTAGAGAACTTGACTGGCTCTCATCCGAACTTTTACGGGTTTCCAAAACAACGATAACAAATGAAACGGATTTGATCTTTCTTTGCAGTTATGACGACGCAGTCCAGGTGCATCGAGATTCTGATGCACCACGACGGGGTTTTACGTGGTCTGTTCAGGAACTGGGTATGGCAATATCCTCCTCCGCCTTCTGGCCATCCTTATCTGATGTGCTCGATCTTGAAAACTTGAAGACAGGCTAGAGATCGAGGCGAGACCTCCCACATCGAACCCCATGCCGATCCAGGGTCCTCGCACCTGCCACAAAGCGGAGCCTAGAACCCTCATTGACCAGGGCTGATCACTGTCAGCGCAGGCTCATCCAATTAACGCTTGCGAATCCATCCCGGGATCTGGCTTGAGCAGCTTAGTGCAACGGTCCTTGGCGTCGAAGTTCAGTAGAAGTCACAGCTACTTTAGATCGAAAGATCGATCACTAGGAATGTGGTTGTCATGCTGTACCGCGCGACTTTGATAGTACCATGTCCTTTGACGTCGGCGTTGTGGGGCGGGAAAAGTGGGGCGGAATACTTCTAAGTTGAGGCTCGACATCGACGATGCTCTTCAAATTGGATGCGATGCGAAGTACAGCATTGGTTTTCATTTGCAACGCCAACAAAATGTCTTGATGATATCGCCCACGAGCATTTCCACACACGTTGAACTAATCGTCTAATTTGCGTTATTTCACCCCCTCACAACTGGCTATCACTATTTGATGAATCTATCAATTATCTGACGCAGTCCATATCCACTGATTCGTAACCAAAGAACAGTTGCTGCGGAATCTGGAAAAGCATTGACTGCGCCATAAATATCCATGATATGTACCTAGGAGGTACCTATCTTGCGATGCCATCTCGAATCTCGATGACGCTCCCATGGATGACTTGCTTGGAGTTTCACACCACTTTACGCAAATCCAGCCCCGGCTCTTGAGTCTGCGCGTGCCAAGTAACCACTTACCCCAGCAATATACCAGAGGTCAGATCGGAGCATCATACGATTGCTTCGACTCCAGCACGATCGGATCGCCGGTGTTACGCATTCAACCACATGTTCTGCCTCCTGCACGATACTGGTTGAACCTTTCGTCACTCTCTGGGCGTACATAACTTGACCCCCAGAAGTTGATGCGATTCCTGCACTTGTGTGCTCTGACCCCGTCAGGTATACTATTGCGCTCTATGCAATGCGTGATATTTCCGTGGAGCGTGGATCATTGTTGCCAACAATATTTTATCCAATTTGCGATTGGTCCTTCTACGGTATTCTCTCGGGTTAACAACCAACCTGTTGTCGTGGAACAGCAAAGCGGACGTCAAGATAACACATGATGTACCACACATTCACTGTGAAACGATTTTGGTTTGCAACAAGCAATGAACATATCATAGGATCTCATCAGCGTGCTGTGAAGTCCTGCGAAGATTGAGTAACCGAATCTTAATAAGATAGTCACACAATGATGATCGTCTTTTGCTAGGAGGAGCTGGATGTCTTCGAGGATCTTCGCAATCTCAACACCCGCGAACATGTGCAAATCTCACGACTAGAGCGACTGTAGGATAAAGTTCTAGACCCCGAATCTTCAATGATAGGTCTGGCCAAAAATCACCACCTGCCGCATTGAGAAACCGTAGTCTCAGATATGTGCTTGTTCGTTCGTTGCCTACCTCGCTATCGAGCTTAGCAGGCAAAGGATCAAAACATTGCCACAATCAAAGGATCTAGACTTGCGGGTCCGAGTGTCCGCAATCCTATCATGCACCGACAGTGGATCGAGAACCCAGGGCAGAAGCGCGCACCAAAGTAAACGTCAGACTCACTTGTCGGGGTAATTGCTGGAGCTGGCAGCCGTGGTGTCCGGGTCCGAAACAGAGCGTGTATGAGCAACGACTCAGTGGGGACAATCAGGACCCGGATAAAGTTTGGATTACTTACAAACCAGAAAACCTTCCTCTTCATTGAAAGTCTTACAACCACTACAAATCAAGCCCAGTTTATATGAATTTTCCATAGATATACTCGGATTTTGCCAGAGATCTAGCCCAGCTAATTTTCATTTATGTAGAGGCAGTGTGCATGGAGAAATTAAGGGCAGAAGTCAACCTCTTGAAGGGAATCATTGGGGTTTGGAGTTGGGATGCAGATATTCAAGACTTGCACTACGCCCTGCTTTTTGACCACAATCTATTGAATCTCAGTTCGATTCATAGAAATTTGAGCAGAGATTACGATCATGTAATTTTTCCCTTATCAACACCACATGTGGTGGTATACTGTGCGTGAGAAACTTTACATAGGTAGCCAGCAATTACCCCGACCAGTGAGTGTGACGTTTATTTTGGTATGTGCTTCTGCCCAGGGTCCTTCAGTCTCTTAATGCGATTGAGGTATCTATCAACTGCAAGTAACAATCCTACCTTGCAACAGCGTTGCAGCGGACCACGTGGTCGTACGAAGACCCTGCATATTCTCAGCACGAAAAATTCGCTTTTGCCACTCCATAGGTCCAGTCGAAGCACACTTGACTGCCCTCCTTGGACCTCAACCCCTCGCGGCTTGGGCCAGCAGGAGCGGTAGTCAAGATTTCTCGCGTCAAGATCCTCAGATGTTGGGCCGCAACTTCTGAAGCCCTCGCCACACTATCTGGTTGGGCGAAACTGAACTGGACGTAATGAACAAAAGATCAGTGCTAATTTCCGCAACTACTAACTTATTCGTTCGGAAAATGCTCTTTGCCGGAGCATCGGGGTTGGTCAGATCCCGCTGTAGGAGCGCCTTGGTCCCCAGTGTTGCAGTACCGTTAGCACACGTGCCAGCGCAAGAGGTAAATGCATGTCAAGTCTCTGCTTCGATCTAGTAAATGGTAATGGAGTTCTACCCCTTGTACATAGGTCAACCGTGCCACCGAGTGAAAGCCAAATTCTACAATATTTGCTAAATGTCTGCAGTGGAGCCCTGCGGCTTGAAGGAGTTGGACCCTGTATCATTAATCAGCAGCGGACGGGAATGGGAACAGCTCCCCAAGTAACCTTGTCCTGTGCTGTGCTACCTTCGCATTTCCGAAAGTCTGGATCCAGACTGCACTAAAACATCGTGGTAATTATACTCAAACTTTCGGAAAGACGGAGGCACACATTGTAGAGACGAAATGTCAAGAAGACCCGGCAGCTGACCTTCGTCGGGAGAAATTTTGATAGGGAAATACTGATTCCCAGCTCTGCCCTGTGGGCCGGTATTCAGTGAGAGTGCGTGTGGCATTGGGGTGTGTGGAATAGAGAGCGGAGGTGAGGGCAGTGCTCGTCTCAATTTGTTACGCCATGATCACTTGTGTCGAACAGTCGTAGGCGCTCTCATCATCTTGTGGATTCCACGGATTCCCACTCGGTGTACTGTACTTCTGATGAGACTTGTTACTTTTGCCAGGTAGCTAAAGGATCTTATACCTTCCGTAGCTGGAGCACTATATTGACAACACAACCTGGTAGTCGAATGGAGATCCATGCCTCTCGATTTGCCATTTCTGCTGGAAGACCTTCCCCTTCCCCTCTGAACGCCCTATGTCCCGACAACTCGCGATACCTACATTGTACAACAGTGCCCCCCACAAACGAGTGAATAAAAACTGGAAAAGCCGCCGCTGCTCGAACAGCGGCGGTTTTTTTGTGTTCTCGCGGGCCGTCGGCGCGCCAGTGGGAGTGGTGGGGGAGGCACCTTTGCGGGCGAAGTCAGCGGCGCCAATCGGCGGCAGCGGCGGAGCGCGTGAAAGAAATCGGAATCGGGTTGTTGTTCGTGGTACTGTGGGCCTCGGCCGCGACGGCGATCAGCGCCCG
>JAOYMO020425826.1:0-23628 GCA_025802455.2 Iodosphaeria phyllophila | reverse complement strand
TGAGCCAACGTGGCCATGCAAGGCCATAACCCCACCAGAGCAGCTGAACAACGTCTTCGAGATTGCGGCGGCCTGCCTTGATATCGTCCAAATATGCGTGACGCTCAATAAACCAACGCCCAGAAAAGTACATGGGCAGAGGCAACAGCGCATAGAGCGGAAGCATCCAGAGAGGTCCATACCAGGGCGCAAACTGCGCTACATGATGAATTTCATGGTCTAACAGGTCCGTTCGAGTAATCGCACTTTTCTCGCCGAGGGCATAGCATATCTTGGCATGTTTCATGAATGGCAAACGATACGTTGTCCAAAAATTGTTCATGAACATAGCGCCAAAAATGTGGCCCAATAGGCGCATGGCCCAATCATCGGACTTACATACCAGGTCAAACGTCGCACCCTTATATGTCATAATCATACTGGCCCCCCCGCAAGGTCATCCGTGTCGATTGCTCCATGCGAGTCACGTGACTTAAGCAGGTCAATCGCCAAGCGGCCTTTGTGCATGCTAGGGCGTTGCGCGGTCTTGAGGTGCACAACTTGCGCGTGTAATGGGTCCGCGCGCAGCAGGTCAACATACTCAGGGCAGGCCTCTAGCAGTGACTGCGCCCGCATAGCTTCAGCGGCTTTAATGCCATCCTGTAGCGTGACAAGCGTGGGCTCATGACTGAACAGACGTTCAAGTGCATAGCGGGCCACGGCGGACACGCTGCAACCGGTCGTGTTGGCAAACTCGTACCATTGCCGAAGGAATTCTTCTTCGTAGACTGTGATGCGGACGTTATAACCAGGCTCGACCTCGGCGCCTTTGCCCCGAAACATCGGCCGGTCTTTCCAGGTGTCATCCGCGCCCCAGAGAACTTTGATAAATCGATGCGCGGCTTCCTGGCTTGGCATGACGCGGCCCGATTCGACCTTCTGGATGTAGTCTACGCGCGCGCCGATTTCTTTCGCCAGGCGCTCTTCAGACCAATCGACCGCCAAGCGGGCGGCTTTGATTTTGGCCCCCAGAGCTTTGGCGAGCGGCCCGCCGTCGATGCCTTTGAGATGGCGGCTGTGCTTAGCAATCCCGACGTTGTATGTACGCGGCTGGCGCTTAGACTTTTTTCGCTTCTTCATTGGCTGCGTCTGCCCGGCAAAAAGCTGAATTGTTATCGCCCCTCTGCTCATCCTCTACAGCATGCTGATGAATTTCTTTCGGCGTGAACCGGGCATCGGGATTGACGGGGCGCAGCCTATCAGGCTGTGGATTGCCCAGAATGCTGCCCACCCTCAACAAGGTCGATCCCTCATTACCTTTCACCTTTTGTGCAAGCTCCTCAGCGCTAAACTTGGCCCCCGGATTAACAAGTACTATCTTGCATTCTTCGACAGGCAGGTAATTCGCTGCTTGCTTAATCTGCGCAATGAGGCTTTCGACTTCATTCGTGGTTAACTTGGACAGGGGATATTCGTAATTCTCGTCCTCCACAGTCGTGGTATCAGTTGAAACGCTAATTGAAACATACAGCTTTCTCATTCCTTGACCTCGTTCGCGGACTTAATCGTGGCAGCAATAGCCTCAGACTCCGGCGGTACAACTGGATCAGCAATGCTACCCGTGTTCGGGCTCGGTGCCACAGTGCCTGAGGGTAATAGGACAGGCGGCGACTCAATATGTGGCTCTGACTCGCTTGGGTCAAACTCTAGCTCCCAAGCAAAGCCCGCAATCAAGTCGCGCTTATTCTCATGCGACAGGTGCTTAATATCCAAACTATTGCCGTTCGAGTCTGTCAGGTTATACGTAAAAATGATGTTTTGGAGATTCACAACGACACCTTGCCGTTCAAGTCTTCGGCTGCTTTCTCTAGCAAATGCAAAGCGTCACGCAACCCAGCCGCATAAGATGCTTGATGGCCCGCGATGATTTCATTCTGCCCACAGTTAAGACCCCGCTCGATAGACTTGGCCATGGCGCATTGAATGTAGCGCCGGGCGAGTGACACCAGCGGGCTATTGGTTGGCGACTTGCCTCGGCGCGGCGACGGTTTGATTGGCTTGTCGCCTTGAATGAGCTTAAGTGTCATGCACTTGTTGTGCCATCGTCTCATAGCTTTGTCCATAACTTTTTTATGTGGCGTTGTCTTTTTATAACCCAAATCGATAGCGTTAGAGTATGAAAATCAACGGCCGAAGGCCCCACAACAAAGAGAACAATTACTATGGCAGCTAAGAAAACGGTTGATACTGCAGCGATGAACGTCGGCCTTAGCACGGAATGGAAGATTTTAGCCGTCAGCGGCGGCTTCTATTTCTTCGGCAAGATTAAGGACGCCCCCGAAGGCTACCTGGCGTTGACCGAGGCGGCTATGTTTGGCGGCTTTGGTGGTAACCTCGGCCTTCCAGGCGTGGCGCGCGGTGCAAAGGAGTCGACGGTCATCCTCGACCGGTTTGCTCCGGCTGGTACGCAGGCGTTTCCTTTGGAGGCTGTGCTGGCGGTGTTTTCATGCATTCCTTTGTATGATTTTGCGGGTACAACGATCCGGGCGTAGTGGTATTTTTAATTCATTCAGAGGAGATTTAGATGGCACGGAAAATTAACAAGCTTTATATTGGACCACCAGGCGTTGGCAAAACCGCAACAGTAAAAGCCAAATATGCCTATACTGAGGTGCTGCTACTTTCCGGGATGACTGAAGACGATTTAGGTGGCTTGCCGTACCTGGTTGAAGGTAAAGAGCGACGCACGCAACCCCACTGGCTTGAGCGATTGCTTACTGCAACAGATAAGTTAGCGCCAGGCCAACGCGCATGTTTGTTCGCCGATGAGCTAGACAAAAGTCGCAGAGAAGTTGCTGACACAATGCTAACGTTGATTTGTAATCCCGAGCAATACGGTATACCGGACAACGTTGACATTGTGGCAGCCGCAAATCCCCCTGAGTGGTCGGGCGGCGATGGCATTTCCAAGCCCATGCTGTCACGCTTTAGCGTTATTAACTTTGTCCCGAATGCGCAGGCCGTGGCGGAGCATTTGAAGACGAAGTACCCACAGGCGGCAATTGTCTTGGATTTGATTGCATGCGGAGAGCTACCATTGTTTGAGCATGCGGGGGAGGGCTATGACACGCGTATCACCTGCCCGCGCACGTGGGAAATGGCTATCGCGGCGTGGTGCCAGGGTGAGAATGCGGAGGTCATAAGCGGGTTGCTGACAGGCAATGCCGCAAACGGGTTGCTAACGTCGATGCTTAGCCGGAGTGATGCTGACATGTTTAAGACTCCTGACGAGGATTATGCGCTTCCGGCCCGCCGCATCGGCAACAAGAAAGTGAATGTTTGGGGGCTCGGTTGATTTATGACGACCTCTAATATTGTCTACGCTAGTCCCGGCATAGAGCGGAAAGTGCTCCGGCCCGGCATGTTCCCTGGTGTGGTCAGAGAGACCCTGGGTCTGACTGACTTCAACCATGTCTATATCCGGCCTTCCATGCCGCTGGAGGATGACGCAATCGTGGTCACGCACGAGCTATGTCATATCTGGCTGCGCCATAACGAGCGTAGTAGGACTAAGCGCCGCAGTCTGGCGCCGGAGAGCTTTGACTGGAAGCTTTGGAATGTAGCGGCGGACCTGGAGATCGCCCGCCACTGCTACAGCGATTCTGTGGCCGCGCATATGTCCGTGCCGTTTAGCCTAACTCATAACGGCATCCGCCGTGAGCATGCGGCGGAGTATCCTGATTGCGAGTATGCTGAGGAGTTCTATGACGCATTGCGTCAACAGCAGAAGGACATCCAAGACAAGCTGAAGGTATTGGCGGAGTTGCTGGGCGGTGGCATGGATGGCGGCAACGAGGGCCAAAGTGATGACGAAGGCCAGCCCGGCGAAGGCACACCCCAGGACGCTATGGCTAACGCCAAGGTCAAGCTGAAAGAAAAAGCTGATGGCCAAGCCAAGGCAGCGGCGCAGCAAAAAATCGCCACTCAGGTTAGGGCCGTGCCTAAGCCTACGCTGGCGTCGGAGCTTGACCGGCATTTGGGGCGGTATCGCATTGTCCGGGAATCTAGCTATCGGCGCCCGCCACGCTATGTCCCCGAAGGCGGCCTCATGCGGAAGGGGAAGATAACTACGCCCAGGCGGCCAGCGGTGGCTATTTATGTCGACCGTAGCGGCAGCTTCACGCCCGCCAAGACGGCAGAGGCTGAGAGCAAGCTGGCGGCTCTGCTATCGCGCTATGGAGCCAGCATAACGCATGATACCTTAGAGTTCTCAGATGACTGTGGCAAAAACATAGAGCGGGGGCGGGGAACGAATTATGAAGCTGTTCATGCTCACGTCATGCGGGACCGGCCAAAGGTGGTGATTGTCATAACTGACGATGATAGCTCGCCACCGCTGGCCGCCACGCCGGACACTGTTGTGCTCGTTATGCCTGTGGCATGTGCGCATACGGCTTTGGCACGTGCTTGGGAAGGTGCTGTGGAGGTCGGATGAAGTACGAAGATTGGCGGGGGAATCAAGCCTGGGCGCCCACGGGATGCGGAGTGCTGCATGCTCGGGGCGATGGGATCGTAATAGGCGATGGGGATAAGCATCGCCCGGCACTCTATAATACCTTCAGCCAACGTAACGATTTTCGGACTTTACTTCTATGTGCGCCCGCCTGGGGAGTCATCTACTCATGAGTGCAGCGTTAAAACGATTAAGCTATGATTTAAATACTAGTCAATACTATGGGTGCGGCACTTACCACGGTTTGTTCTTTATGAACGGAGGGCGCGGCTGGGGCTGCGGGTATCACGTCCACGGTGGCCCCGAGGATAGCCAGAAGTTTCTGCAAGGTGACGGTGATGGAGGCGATATCTTGGATGTCCAAATCTCAGCTTTGGTGATAGCGGAATGAGACCTTCATGAGTGCCCCTAAACGCCGTAAGTACATGCCGCTGCCGGATTACCGGCCGTGCAATGGCAACTATGTCTGCCCCGGCGCAGTGGTTGATCCAAGGTACGAGATTTATTTGTCACACTTCGTAGGTGGCGATGGAAAGGAATTCACGTTTTATGCCACAACCCGGTTATATAACATCGCCGCACAACTTGAGACGCATAACCCCCGCTCGAAGGAGATTGTTATGTTCGATACTTGGACCAACGCAGTCTTTTCAGGCGGCTGGCCATGAGATATGAAACTGGCCGCTATGTGGGCTACGGCAACGGCTTCCGCGGAGGTAATGGCCACGAACATAGCTTTGGATTGTCAGGAATGGGCGACGGCTACCTGCATTTTCATGGCGCTGGGTATAACCATGGCCAGGGCAACCTTAATCGCTTCGTTGATGCTCCGATCCGCCCCGCTCCGGCGTGGCGCGTAATCTATGACTCCGACGCTTGACTACCCCATATACTAAGCTTACTACTCTGGTTGTTGTTTTATCCTTTTGGCCTTCCGTCAATAAAAACTGATGCAAGGAGAAATAAACCAAAAAAAGAGCCATAACTACCATAACATGCATAGTATAGGGTTTTGACCGCGTATATCGATACATGAACTGCCATTTTAACGACCAAGGACAACCAGTGCGAGAGCTATCTTCGTTCCATCCATCCGAAATTGCCGGGGAATTCATATCCCAGAACGGGCCCTTCGCCCATCATGGCGAGTTACTGTACCAGTACGACCGCGAGAAGGGCATCTGGGAGGTCGTTATTCATGACCAAATGCTACGAAAAATTCAGCTCATGAACGACGATCGCTACTTCATGCGTGTAATTAAGAATGGTGACGAGATTACGAAGTACTTGGTTATGACTCCCAAGGCCCAAGATGACGTGGCGAAATGCGTCGAACGCAGCACGTTCACCAACGATGCGACGTTTGCGGCATCCAGTCGCACGGGCGTAGCGTTCATTAATCGCTATGTCAACGTTGAGGACGGCAAGGTGGTCGACCGCGACCATTCGCCTCTGAACTATGCGCTGACGCATCTGCCGATTGAATACGACGCCACCATACAGGCCCCCAACTTCAAAGCCATGCTGGATAATTTATTCGCCGAAGATGCTCCGGAGTTGGCCGCAGAGAAGCAGCGCGTTCTGGCGCAATTCTACGGCGCCTCCCTGTTTGGCTTCGCCCCCAAGCGAGAGCAATGCATCATCCTGAGTGGCAGCGGCTCGAATGGCAAGTCGACGTTTCAGGAAATTATGCAGGACGCGTTATTCCACGGCATCAGCAAGTCCGTGTCACCGGACAAGTGGGATAACGAGTATTACGTGGCAAGCATGCACGGCCTCAGATTAAACACGGTATCCGAGCTTCCATCCGCGGCAGTTCTGGACTCTCAGATTTTCAAAGCTGTGGTCACTGGAGACGAGTTGCAAGGCCGACACCCTGGAGGCCGTCCCTTCTCAATGCGGCCCATGGCGGGCCACGTATTCGCTGCCAATGAGCTGCCCGCGACTAACGACACTACGGCGGGATTCTGGCGCCGCTTTCTAGTCATCGACTTCACGCGCCATTTCACATCCGGCACCCGGGAGGATGTCAAAGGCCCTGTCATGGCGGAGGTACCCGGGATACTCAATTGGGCCATAGCCGGGGCAATTGACGCACTGAGTCAAAGTCGCTACACCGTACCGTCGTCACATGCTGCCGCCATGCTGGAATGGAAGAAGGACGCCGACGCCGTGGCGGGCTTTGTGGATGCCGCTGGAGTCGTGGGCGATGCCTGGACCTCCTTCGGCAGCCTCTATGCCTCATACCGCGACTGGGCCCCGATTACGGGTCACGCCATCATGTCGGATAAGAAGTTTGCAAAAAGAATGCGTTCGATGGGGATAGCGTACGAAAAAAGAGCCGACACGACCTACTACCGTGTAAGCATATTAGACCGCAAGCAATGGCGTGATGTCATTGGCGGCGGACAACCGGCCATAGCTTTGGCCAAGGAGGCAGTATGAAACAACCAACAATCCCAGTATGGCTTAAGGTAAAAGACCGCGTGGAGCTGGCGCGCATGACAGACAAAGCCATTGAGGCCCTAGTCGGAGACGACGCCGACAAAGACTTAGACCTAAAGCTCTTCCTGATTCAGGATATGGTCTATATGATGCAGAGGATGGAGATGCTCAGCGGGGGCGGTAACTGATGAAGAAAGACGCAGAGACGTTGGTGGTGGAGTCTAAGCCGAAGCCATTGACCGGGGTGTCCGCCGAATTGCTGGAGGAGGAAAACGAATGCCTGGTAAATATCAACGATAGCTATGTCGAGGGGATTGAGACTCTCCGGAGGGTGCTGGCTGGGGCGAGGATTGCTGCGGAGGTCAATAAAACGCACTTCAAACAAGCGCTGGGTCGCATGAAAATGCGTCGGGATAACAAAATCCAGACGCTTAAGGCAACTAAGAAGCGGCTGCAGAAGGCCTTAAAGGATGCTGAGGTCTACAACCAGGCGCTTGACGAAGCCATAGAGGACCGTGACTATTTCGCAGAAGAGCTTGACCGGTCGGAGGAGCTTAATCAGAAGCTTTCGGAGTGCCTGGCGCTTACCTTAGGTAAGGCGCTTGGACCATAAGCTCGCCATAGTGGGGCTGGGTAGCCTAGTCGCATTGGCTGGAATGCTGGTCTACGGCCTGTGGCGCCTAATTCGGGGCGTTCAGTTTGCCGTCCGCCTGTCTCGTTCATGGCGTTTGATTTATGTGGTGGCGGCGGAGTTACGGGATGTCCGGCGTCGTCTGGAAGACATAGAGAAGAAACTTAACCCACCGAAGCATTAACTGAGTAGGTCATATCATGAGCAACTACGATCTTTACATCCGAGAAGAGAATGAAGAGGATATGATGTGCGAACTTATGGAGGGCCGGGCGGAGGATGTCCGAAAGGCTCTGGCTGACGTTCAGCGGGCGCGGTTTTATCTGGACACAACAGACGGGAACTTTGGCGAGTATGATTTATCGGACGCTTTGGTTAGGGCGATTGACGTGCTGCGGGGCGAGCTTATCGCATATTTAGGAGATGAAGATGAACGATAAAGAGAAGATTGCGATGCTTAAGTCGCGCTCTCAACCCGGAGAACTAAATCCGAATTTTAAGCACGGGGGAACGAGTAAGGGACATCCTTTATATCGTACTTACAAGGTTTGGGTGAACATGCACGATAGGTGTATTCGCGAAACCCATAAATTTTATTCGCGTTATGGTGGGCGGGGCATAAAAGTCTGTGCGCGTTGGGGTGATTTCGAAACGTTCGTAACAGATGTTGGGATCCGCCCGGAAGGCATGACTATTGATAGAATCGACAACAATCGAGATTATGAGCCGGGAAATGTTCGATGGTCTACTTCCACACAACAAAATCGAAATAGGAGTAATTCTGTAAAAATTGAGTGGCGGGGAGAAGCTAAGACTGCAGGAGAGTGGGCAGAGGCGACTGGAATCAATGAAAAAGCAATTAATCGAAGATTAATAATGGGCTGGTCTGTGGGTAAAACCTTAAGCATCCCGGTTCGGGGACACAAGAAATATAAACCCCGCACCGTCGTCAGCGAGCCGGAGCATGCGTGGGATTGCGCCAAGGTCAGCGAGGTTGAGCAAATTCGCTCTTTGCCGTGCACGTGTGCTAAAGCTGACGGCTCCATGAAACGCCCGAAAAGAACGAAGGCTAAGCTATGAACCCCGTAGATTGGGCGCTAAATTGCCTGGATGACACCATAATCGAAGTAACCGCCAAAGGTACCCACTTCCGCTATCAGAACAGCGACCCCATGACGTGGGAGGAGTACGTGGCCCGCACGGATCAGAAGCTGCGAATGCCGTCGCTTCAAAGTAATAAAAGAATAGTTAGCCCGGAACAGTTAGAGCAGAGTATGCTTAATAGTCGCATGGATTGGTATGCGGACAAACAACGCCATCAGAAAGCGGAGCGAGAACGTGCTAAAGAAGAAGCTAGGTCAGCAATTACCTCAAGACGAAGTCGAGAGTATAGTGCGCCTTTTGAAGAAGGAAGGCGAGTCGTCGTTGATCCGGAAGTTCTCCGCGATCTTAACATTCGGGAAGGGGGTAGCAAGTGAGCAAGCCTAAGAAGTCAAAGAAATGCTCGGGCGCCGAGGCGGGGGTAGCATTCAAAGGCACAGACGAAGCGATGGATCATCAGATGGAGGCCATGGTATGCATCAAAATCGCGGCGGAAATTGACATGCTTTGGGGGGCGTTATCCGAGCCTTCGGCGGATTTCGAGCAGGTAGCCGGGGAGATGATCTCACATCTTACCGAGAGGGCGATTGAAGCATACAAGCGAAAGATATATGCAGACTTGGAGTAGCTATGGTTTACATTCTTGCGAGCTTTTTCTTCGGCGCCACGGTCGCAGCTGTGTCGGTGTACTACACCTGCATGGAGATCATGGAGACGCGGCTAAACGAGCAGCATTCAAAGTCGTGGCATTGGGGCAGAATTCAAGGAAAACGCGAGGCCGAACAAGGGAGGGCACATGACTTTTACAATTCCAATTTTCAGGGGCGAGCAGAGGTGTTTAGCGAAGGAGGACAATGGGCGTCTGAGGGCCGAGCCGCCCCGGCCGCCGTGGAATGACCAAAGCGAGGACAGCTTAGCACAATCGCGGCAGAAGCTGCGGGGCTGGGTGGGGCGCAACTTTAGGGCATATCCTGTCTGCCCTCACGGCGGCGAGGTGCAGCTCGCTTTTTCCTGGGACATAACAGAAAAGGATGGTAAGTACATGTATCCACTATTTCAGTGTACAAGGTGCGACTCGTGATTATCCATGAACTAGACGACCTTCGGCGGCGGGCCGAAAAAGCGCTCCGAAACGAGCCCATCTATGCGGACGCCGAGCTAATCATAGAGCTTATCGACCACTGGAACAAAACCCAAGCGAAACGATGTGAGTGTGACAAAGCTACTAAAAGGCGGAAAGTATAAGCTGGAGGGCGGCCAGCTCTATGTCAGTCACCATAAAGACGGAGCCACGACCTGGCATGTCATAGACTGGACGTCGCCATTTGAGAACATGCTGATTGAATTACTTTGTGAGGCGTGGGGCGAATGAAGGCACGATTTTCGCACCAAACAGAGGCTAAAGCGCGACTTAACGTAGCTTTCGGGGCACAGAAACCGGGCTACATATTAGCACACGCGATGAGAGCCGGGAAAAGCCGTGTCTGTGTAGAGTTTATAGATGAGAAGTTAGAGGCTAGGGAAGTCGAACGCGTGGTGATCGTCTGCCCCGCCAGTGTACGGAAGAACTGGCAGCGGGAGTTCCGTAAGTGGGCGGATATAGACGCTGTTGTGGTGGGGCCGGGCAAAGCCGTAGACATTTCCGGACCGGGGGTATTCATTGTATCCTACGAGCTGGCAAAGAGGTTTAAGTATGATTCGGGCATTGCAGAAATTGAAATTTTGGTTCTTGACGAGGTTCATTTTATTAGCAGCGAAAAGTCTCTACGCTCAGGTTACGTGCGAGGTATGGTCAGCGAGCGGACGTTCGTCGTGGGACTTACGGGGACGCCCATTCCCAACACAGTGCGGGATTTATGGAATCAAGTTGACACTGTGGTACCCGGGGCGCTTGGTAGCTGTGGTGGCTTCATCGTCAAGTACAGCAACAAAATAGAGTGTGAGTACAGTCCGTCGGGATTCCGTTATAGCGGACTCAACCCCGCCAAAGCCGTAGAACTGCAAAACAAGCTGGCGCCTTTCTGGCACCGCGTGACCAAGCAAGAGTTCGCCCACCTGCTGCCAAAGTTCGATATCGTGCCTCGATTCGTATCCCCCAAGCGGACAAAGATTGACTGGGATAACGAAGACGCGTTTGAAGATTTATTGGCACTCAATAGCCCACTTAAGTTAGACACTATGATGGAGGTTTTAGATGAGGCAATCGAAGGCGGTCAAAAAAAGTTCTGCGTCGCGGCGTGGCTCCACCAAACGAACGACCAAGTCAGTGAACTCTGCCGAGCCCGGGGTTGGGACGTCTATTGCGTTGACGGACGTGTACCGAGCGATAAACGACTTGAAGTCATTGATAGTTGGATACTCGGGGAACGAGTCTCTGTTCTTGTCGCAGGAATTGGAGCTGTTGGAATTGGGCTTTCGCTATCCGCATCTGAGACATCGGTTATGGTAGAGATTCCCTGGCGGCCTGAAACGCTCTCACAGTTCGTCGCCAGATTTAATGACGCCGAGAACAGTCATGCGTCACAGTTGGTGCCGATTGTCGTAGACGGGTCCAGGGAAGAGCGTGCTATAAATTCGTACGTGACAAAGCAGGCGGAGATCGATATGGTTATCGCGCCGTCGTCGGACGAGCAGAAAGCCAAAGCAGCGTTTGCTAAGGTGGACGATGACGAAACGATTTTGAGGGGGTTGCTGTGATTATAGACTTCTCTTCCACCTCAAGCGGTCCGCTAGGTTATAGCGGACAGAAAAACTGGCTTGGCTGCGGCGCTAGAGCCTTAGTCGAAGAAAACCAGAAGATTCGAGATAAAGCTGCAGGCGTAGTATACCCGCCTTATCCCGAAGAAAAGAAAGCCGATCCGCGTCTTTTGGGCAGTCTATTCGGTGAGATGATTCAGCGTTATCACAAGGGGAATCCAGTCAACCCGTCCGATAGGTTTACCTGGGATGGCGTAAGCATAGAAGATTCGCATCCGCTTACGTGTTATGACGCACGTCATTATGTTGACGAGTATGTGAAAAAAACGCGCCAAGACGCTTACGGTAAGATGGTGGGCAGCGAGGTATTTTGCAAAATTCCTGCCGAATTATTCGGACAAGAGTTAACCGGTGCCATAGACGGAGTTATGGAAGACGAGCGTGGAATCTGGATTACGGATTGGAAGACCGAGGGCCGTAATGAAAAATGGCTCAAGGATAAGTATTCCATCATTCACCAGAATTGGCTTTATGCGCTAGCCTATGAGCTTTCGACTGGAGTTAAGCCCATCGGCGTTCGCTATGTCGTGGTTGTGAAGACGAAGGAAAACCCCATTTTCAACTATGAATTTGAGGGCGTCGATGAATGGAGATTCAAATGGCTTAAGCGGTTTTTTGAGGTTGTGGAGCGACGGCGAGCGCTTCCGATTGCCGAGCCGTCGCATGCGAATTGTCTGGCGTTCAATCGGCCGTGCTCGTATTTAGTCAACAACAAATGCAGTCTGTTATAGGAGACACACATGGGAAAACCTGAAGAGGCGATGGCCAAGTATAAGGCCCTCATGAACGGCAACACCAAACCGAAGGAGCCGCTGGCGGACAGCCATATTATCCTGTTGGGGGCTATGGGGGCCGGTAAGACTGTTATGGCGGTGTCGGCGTCAGAACAATGTCCGGATGTACTACCGGCCGAGAAGCTGACACGGCTGGATGATATTGCCTATGTGGGCGTGGAGCTGGGCGGCCTCGATGCGCTTACGGGCCTACGGCTTGAGGTGAACCCTAAGAATATCGTCCCGTTTGTGGAAATTCTGGCTGATGTCAAAGATCCGGCCGTTGCTATCTGTCATGCGGTAGATCTTGCCAAGGGCCTTGGCGTGAATAAGATTGTAATTGACTCAATTAGTAAGTTTGACCTTCTTGTGCAGGGCTATCTTAACTCAGAAGAGGGTAAGAAGCTTTGGGGGGGCGACCGTTTTGCAATGTTTCGCCTGTCGCTTGCGTCGCATACAGTCGCGTATAACAAGCTTTCCGAGTTCCCCGGCATGCGAATCTACACATGTCACCCGATGGCCGAGATGAGCGATCTCACACAGACGGGGCAGGTAGCAGTCGAGAATGAGAAAGTTAAGCGGCAGGATAAGGCTAACGGCGCATACGCTCAAGCGGACTTGACAATGGAGCTTACCGGAAAGAGCAGAAGTATCTGGCCAAAGGATGCGTCATTGGTTTTAGGTGTGCAGCTTGTTAAAGCGGACGGAAAATACAAGCGTGTTGCGCTGACTACTTTTGATGAAAAGTCGGGGCTTGCCGTTAAAAATCGCTTTGAGTCTCTGCTCGACCCTATTGAGCCCAGTCACTTGGGGTTAATTGTGAAGAAGGTGCGGGCTTTCAAGTGAGATATGCCTGGAACAAGACGTACGGATTATCGCAGTCAACCGAGTATAAGAGTTGGCTAGCAATGACGCAGCGTTGTAACAATCCGAAGGACCCTGCGTATCATAACTACGGGGCCCGAGGTATTATGGTTTGTTCCAGGTGGGCAGAATTTGAAGTATTTCTTCAGGATATGGGGCCGAAGCCTACAGGGACAAGTCTTGACCGTAAAGACGTGAACGGCAACTATGAGCCCAGTAACTGTCGTTGGGCTACGAAGTTGGAGCAGACAAACAACACACGTGTAAACGTTCGTCTGGAAATGTGTGGGGCTGTAAAAACTGTTGCGGAATGGTGTCGAGAGTATAATATAGCGGACGCAGCAGTCAGAAAACGTTTAGCTCGCGGATGGTCTTTAGAGCGAGCGTTAACCGAGCCTCTTAAATCGAAAAGTTTCATAGCCCATGTTGGGCATGACTAAAGGGAGAATACATGGAAAGCATTGAGCAGATTCAGCAGCGCATCCAAGCAACGGCCAAAGCAGGTCGTCGCACGTCAAACAACATGAAGAAGCAGGCCCCCGCTAAGGATGGCCAGATGGCGTTTGTTGTGACACGGGCAACGCTCTCGCCGAATCCGGCACAGGGAGACAAGGATGGCAACGGTGCGGGTTGTCCGGTCGTCGCGGTCAACGTGGCGCCGCTGAAGGATGAGGAGGATGTGACGTCTGTAGACTTGGCGTTTGAAAATGTTGTGTGGCTTACGCTACCCATCATTAACGAGGCCATTGAAGGCCATACTGTGTCTGCCAAGGCTACGAGCGTAGCAACTTCACAGTTGTCGGCCTTCGCTCCTGACGAGGTTACTTATGTGCCCCGTAAGGATGAGGCGGGTGCTTGGATCAACGGCACAGACCAGGATGCTAAGATTCTCGCAGCACAGGTGCAGGCGGTTCAATTTGCCTATACTGTGAAGGAGAATCCGAAGGTTCTGGAGGGGTCTAAGTTTTATGCTACCACAAAAGCGGCGCCTGCAGACAAAGGTGGCTACTACATCAACGCCCTGAGCAGTGAGAAGCTGCCGAAGCCGGAAGGTAGCTTAGAGTAGTTCAAGTTCTCCTGGGCATCAACAGAGATAAAAAGGCCCTGAGTCGCAGTAGCCCAAAGTAGAGGCAGGCCCACAAAGCTGAAAAGTGCGGGGTGCGAGACCCGCCTGCGAATTAAGAAGGCGCGCACCTTCTTACCAAAAGCTAGGGGAATACCGGAAGGAATTCCCGTTCGCCCCCTAGCTAGGGATCGAGTAAAATGAAAGTTATTATAGCAAGCGGTAAGGAAGTTTTGGTAGACGACGAAGATTTTCCCGTTGTTTCCAGAATATACTGGACTGTGCATTCAGCTGGGTATGCGCGTGCTGAATCTTTTTCGGGTCGTATGTTTATGCACAACTTAATAATGGGGTCTAACCGAGTTGTGGATCACATCAATGGTAATAAGCTAGACAACCAAAAATGTAATTTGCGTCATGCTACGGCTAGTCAAAATTTAGCCAATCGCGGAAAGCAAATTAACAACACATCAGGGTATAAAGGAGCCTTTTTTAACAAAGACCGGTTTAGGAACAAGCCCTGGTTTTCAACGATTAGATTTGAAGGTAAAATTAAACGTCTCGGCTATTTCAAAACCGCCGAAGAAGCAGCAAGAGTCTATGATAAGGCCGCTAAAGAGTTACATGGTGATTTTGCACACCTTAATTTTCCCGAGGAATAGATGCGGCGAAAAATCAAAAAAGAAGCAATACGTCCTGTTTTCGATGCCCGAGCAGCGGGAGCTTCGTGCGGCACATGCCCGTGCAATGCTCACGGGTGCTTGCCGGTAAAACCAGAAGGCGGCCAGGGCAAGCTTTTCGTTTTGCAAGACATGCCCACACAATACGAGGAGAAGTTAGGAAAGGCTGTCCCGTCAGCGGCTTCTAAGCTTCTTACAAGAACTTTAGCCCAGGTGGGTGCCAGCGAGGTATGTTATTCATGGGCGACAGCTTGTCGTATGCCAAAGGAGTTTACGGATGCTCAGAGAAAACAGGCAGTTGAATCGTGTAAGGGAAGAGTCGAAAACGAGCTTTCTGCTTTGCGGAATAGTATCGAAGATGGCGGGAGTGTCCATATCTGGAACCTCAGTTTGGGCCGATGGGCTTTCTTGCAACTTTCGGGCCGCCCTGACCCGACTCCATACCTGGGTTCTCCAGTTTCGATCGACGCCGGATTTAGTGTCATCCCCGTCCAAGAGCCCGGATACATCCTCAGCAAGCCAGGCACTCGATTCGCAGGACGATGGACAAAGTACCTTGAACGAGCAGCGAGCTTCAGTAACGGGAGCTTGGGACAATTTGTCTGGCCGGAGAGTGTGGTAGATGAAGGACCACAAATGTCCGAGTCTCTTCAAAGAATTGCTGAACGAGCCGAAGCGAGGGGTGAAGTCTCCGTCGACATTGAGACTCGGGGACTTGGCCTTGATAGTGATATTAGTTGCATTGGTTTCTCTATTGATAGTGTTAGCGCATGCCTCCAATTGCCCCCCTCCATCGATAACAATAGTTTGGTGCGGCGCATCCTTAATTCTGGGATTATGGTTGGGCAGAATCTCAGTGCGTTCGACCGACAAGTTCTAAAAAGAGCGGGTTATGAGCTTACTTCCAGTTACGAGGATACGCTTTTGGCCGCGAGCATCCTCGATCCGCAATTGCCTAAAAACTTGGGATCTTTGGTGGGTGCCGAGTTCCATGCGACGGCGCACAAAGCGGAATTCAAGGCAGACAAAGAAACGGGGGTGTTGTCCGGAATGTGGGATTCTACGGATCCTGCTGTGGAAAGAGACCGCAGAATTTACTGTCTTAGAGACGCGTACATAACATTACTAGTCTGGCAGGCTCAGAAATTGAGACTTTCTATGTATGGGCCTAAGGATGTTTAAGAGAGCCGTCGAACCTGGCACAGTATTTGGAAAGTTGATTACAATCGCTCCAGTAACATATTCTGGGAATGGTAAGGGGCAGGTTTGGTGTATATGCGAATGTGGTACCGAGATTTGCTTATACCAATATAGGTTAAAAAACGGGGCCACTAAATCTTGTAGCTGTTTGCGTCGGCAACGGGCTGAACTTCTTACCAAGAGTCATGGACAGACTAAATCTCGAACCTATACTAGTTGGTATCAGATGAGGACTCGCTGTAATAATCCTAACCATCATGCCTTTAAGGATTACGGCGGCCGAGGCATCGCTGTCTGTGAACGTTGGAATAAGTTTGAGAACTTTCTTGCTGATATGGGCGAGCGTCCCCAGGGTCATTCCATTGACCGCATTGATGTGAATGGTTCTTATAGTCCGGAGAATTGTAAATGGTCGACTCCCAAGGAACAACAGAACAATCGTCGCGTAACTCGTCGGGCTGGGAGCACTATCAAACCCTGAAGAAGCTCGACGTCATTATGCTTCGAATGCGCGAATCCGGGTGCGAGTGGGATTTTGAAGAGGCTGCTAAGTTAGATATAAAATATACGGCCATTCTTACAGAGTCTCTCGGCCAACTACAGAAAGCGGCTGAGAAGCTAGGTGTCAAGAACTTCAACCCTGGCAGTCCTAAGCAACTAGCTGATCTTTTCTTTAACAAGATGCGCTTGGCGTCCATAAAGTGGGGCGAGTCCGGCGCACCATCGGTGGACGAAGATGTACTTACTGAATTTCTTAAGGCAGATAATCCAGTGGCCGTTGAGTTTAGTCGGAAAATTTTGGCGTACCGGAGCGCGCAGAAAGCTCTTGGCACGTATATACGTGGAATGGCTCCAGAATCCGGAACTAGTCGAATTTTTGGCCAGTGGCGCGCTCACACGACTCCAACCGGGCGGTTCAGTTGCACTGGTCGACCTCTCCAAACTCTCGGCACAGAAATGCGAGGCCTTATTAAAGCAAGCCCAGGAAAGCTTATGTGCGAAGCCGACTTGGCGGCGGCGGAGTTAAGGACAGTAGCACTGTTTGCGAACGAGAAGCACATGCTTCAAATCTTCGCTGACGGGGGCGATCTTTACAGCATCCTCGCCCAGCAGATGTTTAATGACCCCACAATCAAGAAGGGCCATAAGCTTCGGCAGCTCGGCAAGCTCGTAATATTAGCTTCGAACTACGGTGCGGCCGCAGAGACCGCCTGGAAACAGATTGTTAAAGATGAAACAGTACAAAAAGAATTTCCCAATCTCACGGTTGCGCAAGTCAAAGCAGTTCAGAACAAATACTTTGCGGCTTGTCCCCGAATTACCAGATGGTGGGATGAGGAAGCAGAAGCAAGTAACACACGTGGTTATTATTGGGAACCCCTCAGTGATCGACGGCTTTTCTTTTTCGGAAGTGTGGACCGTTCTCTTATGGCTAATTTTCCTAATCAAGCTTGCGTTGCTTGGTGGATGAATCGTGCGTTACTTGCGATTGATTCTCAGTTGCAAGAAGACGATACCATTATAAGTGCGGTCCACGATAGCTTATGCATCGAATCCAACGCAGAAAACATTGAGCGAACGCAGAAGTTGTTGCATAAACACATGGAAGGCGTATTATCCTATCAGGGACGGTCGGTAGTCATGCCGGTCGAATCGAAGATTGGCCCTAACTTAGCGAGCGTCAAATGAGTGAAAAAAAGTGGGACAGCGAAAGCATTTTAGAAATCGCAGTTGACGCGCTTCATGAGCAGGAAACAGCCGAAGGTGAGGTTTTCGTCAGCATGCCCGCGAAGGAGTTTTATCTGCTTGGATGCGCTATGCGTGACCTAGAAGAGATGATCGACGATGGCATGATTATCG
Source organism: Iodosphaeria phyllophila (assembly GCA_025802455.2). Taxonomy (NCBI): domain Eukaryota; kingdom Fungi; phylum Ascomycota; class Sordariomycetes; order Amphisphaeriales; family Iodosphaeriaceae; genus Iodosphaeria; species Iodosphaeria phyllophila. The sequence goes on along the minus strand of JAOYMO020425826.1, from coordinate 5,762 downwards.
ACCTCTCAGGAAGCTCGGCACTCAATTGACACCCCTACCGCATTTTAAGTGGCTGTGGCGTGAGCAGGCGTGGATGGATAGCGAAGGCAACTATTTCAACGAGAATTTTAAGCCCTTGAAAGGTAGCGAGCTGATGAAGGAAGAGACCAAGGCTGAGACTGTTATAACGGACCAAGCCCCGCAAGTCTCCGCGCCAGAGAAATATGACGCTGTTTACGCCCCTCAGCATTACATTGAGGGCCGCGAAATTGAGCCAATAGACGTCATAGAAGATTGGCAGCTTGACTTCCACCTGGCCCAAGTCGTTAAGTATGTTGCGCGCGCGGGTCGCAAAGACGACGCTGTGATTGACCTTGAAAAAGCAATGTGGTATCTGTCGCGTAAACTTGCCACTATGCGGGTGAAGTAGTGGATTGGGCCATGGCTATATGCAACGGCATGTTCGGAGCATGGTGCTTGGCCCGGGGCATCTGGTTCGGGGCCTTAGTGTTTGACGCCTTAGCGTGTCTTTGCATCTTTCTGTGCGCCTCGGATAGCCAGAAAACGCCAGAGTGAGTAGGTCAAGAATGAAAACTTTGATTGCTACGTCCATTTTTCTGGGCCTGTCGTTGTGCGTCCGCCAAGCCCGAGCGGAAGAATACCCCCTATCTGACTTTGGGGGCGAGCCCCTACAAGAGCATATGGTTTGCGTCATGCCGCCTCAGTTCATCGGAGGCTTCCGGCTTATCAAGTATGAGTACCATGAGAACGGAACGGTCGATATCGGATACATCAAAAAGCGCGCCCCCAAAGTCTACGAAATCGTTATTCTGACGCAGGCAAAATGCACAGACCCGTTTGAGGTCCTGACGCAAGAAATCCATCGACGCGAGAAAAAGGGATGTAACACAGAGGGTGGTGCCATATGTCTGTAACCAAGAAAAAACGTAAGCCCATACGCGGCGTGTTGGGCGACCAAACGCTAGAGATCCGCTTCGTCAACAAAGACAAGGCCTTTGAGGAGGGATTTGCAGGCCGGGCGCGGGTCGACCCCATCGAGATGCATGCCGAGATTGAAATCGCCGATAACCTTCGGGGGAGGGCGTTAATCAATACCTTCTTCCATGAGGCTTTTCATGTTTTAAGCGAAAGCCACGGAATGAAGCTTAAACACGTTACGGTGTACACAATGGCCTCGCTGATGTGTCAGGTGCTGACCTCGACGGGGATTATGAATGAGGGAGAGTTAGAGAAACGTCTTAAGGATTTGGGGGCTTTGTGAATATCCAACACAGTTCTCGCACCGACGACTGGCATACGCCTCAGCCGATTTTAGACTTTGCCCACAGACTGTTAGGTAATATTGATTTAGATCCCGCTAGTAGTCTAGCCGCGAACGCACGTGTTGGCGCGCGGCAGTATTATACTGCAGAGCAAAATGGCCTAACCACGGATTGGGTCTCGGGCAGCGTCTGGCTTAATCCGCCCGGCGGTAAGTTAAAGAATCAGTCGCTTAGCGCTCTATTCTGGAAAAAGCTCATGTTGCACGCTCAAACGGGAAAGCTTACGCATGCGCTATTCATGGCGTTCAGTGTGGAGCAGTTGGCTGTAACCCAAGGCCATGGAGTGAAGTCGTTGGGGGAGTTTCCTCTTGTGGTTCCGGAGCGTCGGATTGCCTTTCTTCGTCCGGATGGCACTCCTGGCGTAGCACCAAGTCATAGCAACTGCATCGCATATATCCCCGGCACGGTAGATAAGACCGCCCGCTTTTTTGAACTATTTGGTGAGATTGGCGTTTGTATTAACAAATAGTGTTGCAACGCCATAGCGTACTATGGGATAGGAGTTACATGAGTGAAATGGCTATCATTCCAGACGTTCATGCTCCATATCATTCACGGCCGTCCTGGTCGTTGGCTATGAAAGTTATCAAATATCTTCAACCTAAAATGCTGACGGCGATTGGCGACTGGAATGACGCAGCTTGCATGTCGCGACATGTGAAAGACCCCAATCGGGAGGGCTTGCTTCGCAAGGAGTTAAAAATCCCAACTCAGCTTCGCAAGCAAGTCGAGCAAATCGTCGGACCAAAGTGTGAGAAACGTATTACCCTGGGTAATCATGACGACTGGTTGAATCAGCGCATTCGAGAGAAAATGCCCGAGCTTGACGGATTGCTGACAATTGATAGTCTAATGGGATGGAGTGAAAATGATTGGGAGGTTATTCCATACGGAGAGTCAGCGGCGGTGGGCAAGTTACATCTTAGCCATGAATTTGGGCATTGTGGGCTCAATGCCGCGCGGGATACCCTTAAAGCTGTTGGGGGAAACTCTGTATTTGGACATTCGCACGGAGCCGCTGTTGTATACGGCGGTGATGCACTCGGAAATAAGTACGTTTCAGCGAATCTAGGCTGGTTGGGGGACCCCAAAAAAGCTAATTATATGCATAAAATAAAGAGAAATCGTAATTGGATGCATGGTCTAGGTCTGGTACACTTTACGTCAGCGGGGGACGCCCACGTTCAATTCATACCGTTCATTCGCGGTGTTGCCGTGGTGGACAGAAAAGAGATTAGGTTGTGATTCTTCTTATTCTTGTTTTGCTTCTTTTGTTCGGGTTCAAGCTTGCGGGGCCGCTGTTGTGGGTCCTTGTTGCTTTGGCCTTGTTTGAATTCGTAGGTTATGGCGCGTGGGCGCCATGGCGGAGGCCGTAATGTTACGGAGTTTTCGTTATATTTTTGGGAAAGACTGGGTAGTTATGGTTTCTTGGGAAGACTATGACAAAGTTGCGCAGTTTAAATGGCGGAAACTTACCACAGGATATGTGGCTAGATGCCCTAAACCTGGAGGCAAGAGAAAAATAATGTTAATGCATCGCTACGTTCTGGGGATGCCGGAAGAGCTTGTGGATCATATTAACCGAAATCGGTTGGATAACCGCAGGGAAAATTTACGTCTTTGTCGTGATGCAGAAAATGCCTGTAATAAGGGAGCATCGGTTAGAAGTAAATCTCAGATTAAAAATGTTTGTTGGGATCCAAAGCGTGAAAAATATCAGGTATACGTCGAAGCTAATTACAAAAAGCGGGCAGGTCGGACCAATACTTTAGTGGAAGCTATCGAACTTAGAAATAAGTGGGTTGAAGAACTGCACGGAGAGTATGGCACCTACTATACTCCAGAAGGTATTGAGCGCCCCTGGAATCGAGGTCCCTAAATGAAGTTTCAAGTCTTCAGCGACATTCACTCTGAATTCCATTCAGCCAGCAGTCTGGTTACATTTAGCCAGAAGCTGAACCCCAAGAATGAAGACCGGATTGCGCTTGTTGCTGGGGACCAAAAGGCGTTCAGAACCAACAACTTAGTATACACTTTGTTGGCGGACGAATTCACAAAAGTCATCTGTGTGCTTGGGAACCATGATTTTTGGGGCGGAGAAGCCGACTCCGTCCTAGATAAGACTCGGGAGGCCGTGAAAGACCTCTCCAATGTTCATATTCTGGAGAACGACATCCATGAGGTTAAAGGCCGTCGGATTCTGGGTTGCACAGGGTGGTTCCCCGGCCCGCTAAGTTCTCGTGAACGCCGTGAGTGGGTTGACTTTCGTATGTGTAAAGGTCTTGGCGATAAAGCTACTGAGTATAACGCGAAATCCAAGGAATTTTTGCAACAGACATTGCCGGGTGACATTGTCATGACGCATCATATTCCGAACGACGCGCTGGTGCATCCTGCGTGGCGGGGCGCTGAAACGAATAAGTTCTTCGTGTCCGATTTCGAGCTTAAGCCATGTGCGCTGCAGGTGTGGGGCCACACACATGATTCAACTGTGCGCGATCATTATGTCTGCAACCCTTACGGATACTACGGTCAGGAAGTTAACCCGGACTTCCGCTACGACATGATTGTCGAGTTATAAATAAAACCCCATAGCGCTGGCCAGGCCCCCGGAGCGCCGGGCGAGTAACGTCTCATAGTCAGCCTGAAAATCTTCTCCTAAAGGATGTGCAAGATGCGAAAAGTGCGGACTCAGGCATACAAGGACATGCAAGAGCTGAAGGCGAAGCACAGGCTTGTCAAGAATATCGAGCGGGCATACAAGAAGGTACTTCGGTCGGTCGTCTATTTCCTTACGAAGGAGGAGGCGGCTATTCTGCGTAAGATTCCCGCGTTCATCAATCTCGATGTCCGCTTGGCCGTCAAAAGCTACAAGAAGGAGTATCGGAACGCTGTGGCGCGGCTGCGTTGAGATGCCTTTGGTGAGGCGGACTCTCACACGATTTCAACATGATCGTTGTCTTTGAACGTCTTCCAGTCTCCGCCATAGGAGATTTTAACTCCAGCCGCCACACCCTGAGTTATAAACTCATGTCCGACTGCGCGATACCAAGCTAGATCATCCCAGTCGGCCTTACCGTCGGGTAAGCGCTTGAAGTAATCCAGGGCCGCTGAACGTCCATTTTTGTCGGGCAGGTGTTTGCAATATCGGGGGTCCTTTAAGCTCGACTTCCCTGTTGCGATCGCCTTTTTCTCGTCCTCTAGCGTTCTGAGCGTTTCGGTTATCCCCATGTCCGGAAACTTCTTCGCTACCGCCATGGCGAGATTCGCGAGCGCGGGTTCGGCGTGCTGAAGCTTTAAAAGATCGCTTGCTTGCATTAACCAACCACCGCATATGCGATAGGGGCCGTACCAGTCGAAGTTGTAATGGTGACCGCAGTGTAGACGTCCGGGAGGTAGGCCGCCTTGCCGGGACCTATAGTCAGGTTGACCGAGCCGCCAGCGTGGCTTGCTGCCAGTAGAATGTTAGTCGTGGTCGAGTTATTCTTAACGTACACCGCAGCTGTGGTGCCGGTATAGTTGATGGTCGCCAGCAGGTTGATGCCGGTTGTTGAAGCTGTGGCCTCGCCACCCGCCCCACCAATAGCAAGCGCTGCAGTGACTATGGCATCTGTTGGGTCATTAAGAAGCTGTGTGATTGAATTGCCGTTGTTGTACAGGCAGCTAAAAGTGAACGTCGATGTTTTGGCCATAATGCTATTTTACAGTTTTATCCACGATAAAGCCAGTCACGATAGCGCCCCCGATGAAGCCAACAATGAACCAAGTCGAAGAGTGAGAAACGGGTTGCTTCTGCAGTTGTTGACTGAGTTTTTCTTTATCTGCGGTCAAAGCTTTGTTGAGTTGCTCAGAGGCGGTCAGGGCATTGGTTAGGTGGCCGTTCTCGGTGGCCACGGTCAACAACGAGCGTTGGAGGCACTCCACATCGTTGGCGTTGCAGGGTGTGGGCAAAGCCATGGCCAAAGCTACCAACAACGCTATCACTTGATAAGCCCAAGCTTTTTAAGTCGTGCTTGAACTTCCTCTTGCGATAGCTTCTGACCGGTCTGACGCAGTGCGTCACGCTCCGCCTGAATGCGCGCCCGAAGGAGGTCTTCGTCGGCGTCCTGCTTAGGCGTGACAGGAGACTTCTGCAGCGTCTTGGGGTGCGCTAGCCACATGCCGCCGAAGATGGCGGCCAGGAAGGCTAGGCCTAATTGCCATTTACTGAGGAGCCAGGATTTAATTCTTAGGAGCAATGTAGTCCTCTGGTCGGTCATGCACGTGGTCACGAGCTATCACACCCAGCAAAACGATGGGTAGGGCCTTAAGCGTGCGAATAAATAGTTCTTGCCAGGACAACGAAGTAAAGTCAGTCACTGATCCTAGAACTTCAGACAAGCCCAGAGCTAAGCCCACCAGCGTTGTCTTATAATCGAGTGTCGCCCGCTTAACTATGTC
>JAOYMO020425738.1:0-23683 GCA_025802455.2 Iodosphaeria phyllophila | reverse complement strand
CAACCAAAGTGCGTGTCTCCAACGATAGAGAGACCTGGGGGGGGGGGGGAAAAGAGTATTTTGACCAAAGTTTAACAACGGCAGAGTCCCCGGCTCTGCCAATTTTATTTCGAGGGGCGATGAACTAGGGCGATTCGCTACGATCGTCAAGGAATTTTAGTAATAGGAAGTTCGTCCACTCCGTCGCTTCACGATCCCCCCACGTAACCGAGAACCCCACCCCGCGGGTCACTATCCACCGTAAGCAACGTAAATTGGTATTACATTTGTCTGGGCCGGGATGTTACTTTGGTGGCCCACAAGGTGAGGTTCTACTTTGAGCAGCATTTTCGCCCGCGAAAGGCATTCCCTAGCGAGCAGGATCATCAAACCGCGAAGTGGCCTTAATTTGGATCTTGGCAAGGTTCGCAGCGGAAGGTACAGTGGGTAGACAGAAGTTCCGGGCAAAGTAGTTTTTCGCACCGAAATGCCCGATTTCAATGCCAAAATTTTGTCAGGCAACTACAACGATTGCAACAGCCAATGTACATTTTTTTATTCTAAATCGATCGAATCAAAACTTACTTGAGTTTTGTTCAATTTGAACGGACACAGCAAGGCCTGGCTCTTGAAGACCTCATTACGAGCGTCCATCTCACCACAATTTTCAGTTTATTGGTGGGGTGAAATTTCAGAGTGAGGTTTTCAACATCCAGGCTTTGCTGTGTTCATTCAAACTGAACAAAACTCAAGTAAGTTTTGATTTGATCAATTTGGAATAGATAGATATACATTGGTTGTTGCAATCGTTGTAATTGTCTAACAAAATATTTTGGTGCGAAAAACTACTTTGCTCGGAACTTTTGTCCACCCACTGTAGGACGGAAGGTCTTGAGGCGTATCCCTACCCCCCAGAGCTACCAAATCAGGTTTACCGAAGGAGAGACCCAGATGATGGGTTTGGCAAGGCAAATGATGTACCAGTACCGCTACTGTGGAGATGTTGATTGCGGATTTGCGCGAATTAGTCCGCATTCTAGACCTAGATCTTCAGTTTGCATCTAATCTATTCATTTGAGCCTTACAATAGCAACGTCCTTATTGGTGGGGTCGCTCCTAGTGTGACCGTCCCCACCGAAGCCAGCCTATCCTACTGTGCAGGTCCGAGTAGCAGAAGCGAAAGACCCTCGCCAGCAGCAGGATACAGTAGAGGGTGGATCAAGTTCTGGCCAGACTGGATAAAGACATTTTGGGACACCCGTGTTGGTAGTATCATGAGCATCGCAAGCATATTAGCCCAGTAAGTATTTGTAAATCACATCTTAGAACACCAGTTGGTGAGAGAATTATTGCACGCGCACATCACTGGGTCTTGCTTAAATTAAGAACATACACACGTTCAGGAAAAATTCATTGTCGGTCGTGGGGGGCTACGATAGGAAATGTGCAAATTGCTTCATCAGAGCGCCATGTGGACAGGAACGCTACCGTTGGTAGAACGATATGGTTCTAAAAGTCGATCATTGTAGAACGGGTTGAGAACAGTATTGGGAGTTGATGTAAAAATTGCAGTCATCTCCGCAATACGTAGCTTGTATCAAATGTACACACGTCAACTTGGTTTTTTGCGTCTCCCTGCTGCGTACCTTGAGGATCTCTAGCCCATGTCGTGGCAAAGAGATGCAACCTCAGTTATTAGTTGGACCCCGGTGAACCCGATTTTGCAGCTTTAGGGGATGAACATAGAGTATGGGGAGGAGTAGACGTCGCCTGTGATAGACAAGTAACGCGACACCGCCATACAATAGCACGATCCTGATTCTCGATCAAAGTGGCGTAATCCAGATCAAAGGTCGCTTTATTGCTCACTGGATCTTGAAACGACGGAACGGCGAGCTGTTCCTTCTCTATCTTACTAATAAAGATTTTCCTATGTCCAAGCGACCAGAGAGATGTGGTCTAGCACCCAGTCGCCGCAACTCAGGGCTGGCAGTGGATCAGATGTTTGCAAAATAAATCAAATTCACGATATCATTCAGGTCTAACAGTGCACATGTTTGACACATCTGATGAAGATGAAAGACCCTAAGCCACGTCTGCGGTTAAGTTGTCTTGGGCCACGGCCAAGGGGTTGCAAATTCTGCAGAGAAATGAAGAGCAAAATTTTCTTATTGGTAGCATAATACTTGAAGCGAATAACAAGAGTGATACTGGGATGTGGGCATGTCCAAGACGGACGGAGATGAACTGGCATAAGACGGGGGGACAGAGAAGTCAGCTACTGATACCGGTAAGCTTTGATATATGATTGTCCTATGACACCTTTTCCAGTCAAACAAATGGAACAAAATCCACATTCCAGGCAGGAAAATCAAGTACGAACTTGCATATGATTTCTTTATGATGGGGTGCATCCTCCCGCCCGACTGTTTGTGGCTTTCCAGCACTGGAGGGAACGAAGGTCGAATTGCGGCAGGGCTAGCAATGTATCAAGGGCCAAAGAATAATATATATACCATGCTCGCTCGGAATAGAATCGTCTACCACATCCCAACCGCAATACCGATGTTGTCGAGTTTCTTCCAATGGAAGTTTATGGTTCTTTAAATCGTGTTTGTTTGGTCTACTCCATAACTTAGGACGGGACTGCAGTTAGTTCAGTACACACAGTCTGGTGTCAGCGTGTACCCGAGTAGGGGGATGCAGTTCCGTCGGGATGGTAACCAGTCCAGTCCGGCCTAACAAATCAACACCTGGACTAAATTTAGTGTTACCAGTTCTGCAATCTTCAGAACTAGCCTGGTGTGTGACGAGTCCAGTTGTTAATTCCTGGCGACTGGTCTGGACTGACTGGACTGGTGCGCGACTGAGCTGGCCGGGCTGGCAGGCTAGTTACTACACTGACTGGTAGTATTGGAAGTTGAATGGACGGTTTTTTCCGCCCAAACACTCGCGGAAGGTAAGCTCGATAACCCATGACTATCTTTTCTATTTCCAACGTTGCCAATCTGACTGTGACAGCGTTTGCTGAAAGTAGATGTCGGATGTGATACATTACGTATGGATACATGAACACAGCTGCTTAGACAGTGATTACCCCCGACCTGGACGCCGTGACAGTGGGTAGAGCCCATCATCCCGGGGGACATTCGTCGAAAGACCACCGTGAGATACGCCCGTACAAGATTCCAGTAGAGGAACTTTTTTACACAAAAAAACATCGAGTCCCTACAGAAATAAAACCACAGCCTCTAACACCAGCTTAGGATGTTTGAATGCAGCTCTATTGTGGAAATCTGCGCAGCTCGCAGGTTTTCTCTCTACCCGACCTTCCGATTTCTAGATCGTGCTTCGGCCGTGCTGCGGTTTGATCTCCATCCCCTTTAGTGCTGGAAGGTCATGAACAATCGGGTGGAGGGATGCACCCGATCAAAAAGACTGGAGGGCAATTTCCTTGACTTTACGATTAACCAGACGCGTTGGTTACCAAACTTGTTGTGGCCTTCCAAGTTCCAGCAATGGAGGGACGCAGTCTACCAGCAGGCACGTGATATGTATGGATGCCATTACCAAAGATTTCTGCACCGTACGTGTTTGTACCGTACCACATCCCACTGAAAAGAATCACGCGAGCCTTCTCTTCGCCGGGCCCACAGAGGGTGCGGGAAGACGTCATGGACGAAAATGCCCGCAACCGGCATGTGTCTCGCTTGCTCAAGAAGCCAGGTGGTCAGGTCTTTTAAGACTTGTTCATTTCCGCGAAAAGGAATCCAGCATCTCTTCGGTGGGGAAAGAACGGAATCATCGTAGTTTCAGGTCGCCAACGGGAGAATTGAAACCTGGTAGAAATGGCAGGAATTACCATTGCAGCCTTTGTGCTGGTACTTGTCTGGGTTGTAGTTGCTTGATTGATTTGATCGATTGATAGCGGGCCGTCTATGAAAGCTGGCCCGTGAAAGTTTAGATTCGCATCCGCCATCTCGCCATCTGGATCAAGAAACGTCATATGACAGTACCGCAGTTTAGATGGCACGCAGACAGCGAAGCAAACGGGGTTGTGAAACTGGAGGAAATCACCAGGGCTGGACATGAAATTATTGATGGCAGAGAAGACAATAATTACGGGAAAATGCAATGTTGATACCGACTTTTGTTTTCCAGCTACTGTTTGGCCAATCTCTCTCTCGCATCCAGCGAATCGTCGAACACGCTAGCTGCCAACTGTTCTTCCAACACCGTACAGTACTGGTGTTTACCTGACCAACAGGCAGAACAGGTTTCGGGCAACAAAAAGAGAGTTGTGTCTCTGCCTTCTCATCCTTGTTGCTGTACCTGTTAACTCGTAATCCACGCAAGCTGTCAAAGCGTTCACGCCCTAACAAGATAACAACACGATAGGTTGGATCTAGCCTTAGCAGCAAGCCCACCGTTAGCCATACATGCATCATCCGGACGCTAAAATCCAGCACCCGAAGACGTCGAAGAATCCTTCTGCAGGCGACCTACTCGAGCTACTAAATCGTCGAGTTGTCTTATCGCGAAGAGCTACGATGAACTCTAAATGCTAGCCACACCCGCCCGCGCGCTCCAGACTCATCAAAGTAAGGTGACGACCGTTGAGGCCGTGGAGGGATCCGCAGACTGCTGCGGTATTGGCTGTTTGAAAGATCGGAGATCCAGCTACTGTAAATGACACCAGCGATTTAGAGTCGTTTCAAAAAATTGTTGTGCGCCGCAGCTTGAGACTACTCTCGACAACTCAACGGGTGGGTGTTCGCTCCTGGTTTACCGGTGGAATACTATATCCGATTCTATTATATAATATAATATCAGCAAACAGAAGAATCGAAACAAGTTGTTACTTGGATATTCGTCACTCCAACCTCAGCTGTCAGAATGGCAGAGATGGCCCCGAACCAGGCCAGACCAACAGCCACGGCGAAATCCGATGGCTGTCTGTCCGAGAGCGAGCCGAACCTAACCCCCGACGCAACCGCATCCGTTGACTCGTTACCTCTGAAAAACGAAGGCGCGGAAGAAGAGGAAGAAATGGAGAGAGATGCGTCGACCATAGAACCGGCCGCGTCGCCTAGCAAGACCTCATCCCGGTTCATATCCAGAAACCCGTCTTTCTCATGGAGCAGCTCGCATAATGAAGACTGGGAGTCCCTCCCTCCACCAGATCGTATGGGCGTGATGGATCTGCTCGACAATTTTGCCCTGCCTCAGCAACTAGAGAAGCTACAACGGAGTCTGTCCGCCCAGCGCGATAAAGTGCGCAAGTCACGCGATGCCCTTAAATCTAAGAGCCAGGTCGCTAGGGAACGCATGGTCGAGGAATGGCGCAGACGAGTGCCCTCGGCTGATGAACAGCTCGAGCGCTACCGTTCCAGCATGAAGAAGAATGTCGAGAAGCTGGGTCGACAGTGGAACGACACCACAGCCATCACCTTCCGCGAGAAGATCTCATTCATCTGCGGTGTCATGAATATTCTCATCAGCGGTTACCTCATCGGTGGCTACCCTCACTTATACCACTACTGGTATACGGCCCAGCTACTATACTTCATGCCTATCCGCTTTTTTTCCTACCGCCGCTGCGGCTACCATTACTTCCTGGCCGATCTCTGCTACTTCGTCAACTTCCTGCTTTTCCTAAGCATTTGGGTCTTCCCTTCCTCCAAACGTCTCTTCCTCGCCACATTCTGTCTCGCATTCGGCAACAATGCCGTAGCCATCGTCATGTGGCGCAACTCGCTCGTCTTCCACAGCTTCGACAAAGTCACCTCCTTATTCATTCACATCATGCCCTGCGCCACTCTCCACTGTATCTTGCATCTCATCACCTCAGAACAGCAGAAGGAAATGTTCCCCTCCATCTGGGCCATCAAGAACACGCCCACGGCCTACACCAACATCGTCTCGATGCTCACCTGGTCCACCCTACCCTACCTCATCTGGCAGCTCCTCTATTACGTCCTCATCACTGTGCGGCGCCGCGAGAAGATCGCCGCTGGCCGCCCCACCTCCTTCACCTGGATGCGCCAGTCCTACTCCAAGACCTGGATCGGCAAGCTCGTGCTCTCGCTACCCGAGTCCTTCCAGGAAGCCGCCTTCATGCTCATTCAGTACCTCTACGCTGTCTTCACCATGCTGCCTTGTCCCGTGTGGTTCTATTCCCGCTGGGCTTCAGGCGGCTTCCTCCTGGTCGTGTTCATGTGGAGCGTCTATAATGGCTCGACGTACTATATCGACGTCTTTGGGAAGAGGTTCCAGAAGGAGCTCGAGAGTATGAAGGCCGAGGTCGCCAAGTGGCAGAACAGTCCTGATTTGATGATGATGAACCACCATCAGCAGCAGCAGGGCGAGAGCCCCGTCATGACGCCCATGCCGGAGAGCGGGAACCACAATTCGACGATGGCTACAACGGACGGCAACAGGACCTCGGCGCTTGATGCGGAGAAAGTCGGGAGTGCTGGTGATAGGGAAAGATCGACGAGTAGTCTTAACCAGATCCCGCTGTTAGGAGAGGAGGGGAGGAAAGGGAGGGATGGAGCGGATGCGGCAGCGGCGGTGGTGGATAGTGGGAAATTGGGAACAACGGCTACGGCACGAGACACAGGGGCTGGGACGGCACCGAGGGAACGTAGGACCGGCGTTAGCGGTGGTGACGAAGAGTCATGATTATGGATCTGGGGTGCAACTCGGCAAGCGGAGGAGTTATGTATGGGTTTATGTTTCTGTCTTTTTCCCTTGGTAGCCTGGCGTTTTTTTTGTTGGTTTCTATTTCTAGGTCCAGGGTCTGTGGATGGAAGGGCTTCCCGGTTGCGTGTCTCGGTTTTGATACCTGCATAGCCAAGCAGCCACAATAACAGCTTCTGGTGCGGTAGTGAGGGTTGTATGTCTTGATCTCTGCCATGGTCGCAGGGCGGGTTTAGGCTTGGAGGATGGATGGATGGATGGATGGATGGATGGACGGACAGACGGATGGGCAGGCGAATTTGGTTCTATCTCTTTTTTCGTTCTTCGCATACCGGCAGCTTGCCGTGCAAAGGGGCGTCGTACATACTCCACGGCCGATTTGGGGTTAGCCAAAAGCGGGATTGGAGCTGCTGGTGTCACGCTCCAGGTAGAATGGTAGGGTTTGGGTTTGGGTTTTGCATGGGGGGAACGAATTCATGAAGACCAATGAATGAACAACGAGTGAACGAATGACGGAGTGGAGGAGGGATGAAAAATCATTGCTTGCATTGATTGACTTGTCTTCTCTCCGCAAATACGCGCTATATTGTACCTCTTTCTCCTCCATGCATGCCTATCTGCCCGGTGTTTTTTTCTCTGCTGGAAATTGGTCCGCTTTAGTTAGGCCAGTCCTCGTGGTAGCATAGTTGATATGGTGTCTTACAACTCGCCCGCGAATTCCCCTGTAGAAAGCAGAAACTGTCGCAGGAACTTGCGCCGTTTTCTGTTTAGACGCATGTACACCTCAATATCCCCGATACGTTTCTTCGTGACTTGGAATTTACTGGCTCGCCCCAACACAACACCGAGAAGCACCGTGCTTAATTCGATCTTGACCCACAGCACGTGGACGGTCCAAGGTGCAGACAGTACAGTGCACAACTCGATCGTTAGCCTCCCCTGGAACCGGTACGACAGGTGGAGTGCAGGAAATACTGTACGCATGAGGCTGCACCGGAGGCAGGTAGGGAAACACGGGATCCACCCGTTCCTGCCTACAATCCAGCTCGATGGATCTCTCTCACCTTCCTGATTCTCTGCCCACAGCAAGATACTGCGCTAGAAATGCAGTCCGGTAGGCTGGGCCAGGATTGTCGAAGTGCGCCGTTGCAACTTGCTCCGACCAGGATCCGAGTACACAGCGAATGTGCAGCGAGTACTAGCTGGCTCATCTATTCCCGACATCACGAAAGCAGGAAACAACCAAAAAGAAAAGGCATCGACACAAGTCACCCATCAACACGCCAACCGTTCGACGACAAAGCCATCATATCTCTTGCTATCTGTCCATGAAGCCATGGTGGGGTGGGGGGGTGGGGGCATGCAAATCCAATCATCCGTCCATCGCCAGCTCGCTTGTCGAAACCAAAATACAGTCATGTCCACCTCTCCGAGCCCTCAGCTCCAGGACTATGCACAGGGAGGGAATGTTTGTCGGTTACTCGTTTGTTTGTTGCACCAGCACTTCTCCAGCATTCGCCGCAGTTCCTTCCCCCTGATTGCACAGCAGCTCATTCCCCCCTCCCAACTAGTTGGTTGATTCTGGCGAGAAGCTCGCAAGCGAGAATAGCAAGTACAGCAGTGATTTCCTAAAATCCAAACACAGTCTCCCCCTTTTCTTTGTGTCCCCATCATTTCATCCATCCATCCAAAGTCGGCATCTCATGGCATCGTAATTGGTTGCGGGTTCGATTCACACAAGCAAGCAGTGTCGTCAGCGAAAAAAAGAATAGTCGAAGCTCGAGCGAAACTCCCTACACCTGCCTTGACCGACATAGCAACGCCGTAACACCAAGGGGGACAACCAGGCGAAACCGTCGGCCTTGCCTCCCAATGTTCCTTTCCTCCATACCATACCGTTCCGCCTCCTCCTATACGCGCCATACGCTTGCCTGGAACGCCGGTGATGACATCGACATGAGCCCTGGCCTCGAGGAAGAACAACGAGGAGAATGGTGGCTGTGACTCAGGAGGACCTCATAGACCTTGCGAAAATGCCGGATACCGAAAAGCAAAAGCCACTATGATTCATCCTATCAACGCCCAAGCAATGCAGTGCCATGTGGTTGAGCTCCCGATTATGCTTCAGCATCCCCTCGCTGAGTAGATAAACACGAAAAGCAGAAAATACGTCTAGCTCGTTTTGATGGATCGATGGCGCCAAGTCATAGAAATGACCTTGTTGAAAACTCATCTCGCAAGTTGAATCGAAGATAGTTGTTGAAATACACCCAACGAATCAGTAGCAAGAGCCGAGCCGAGGAGCAAGGGAGCTACCGTATGACCCCCCATTCCTTGAGACGGCCACCACCACTATCAGAATCATCGTTCGCACCGGGACGACGACCAAACAAGGACCAGAAGCGCAGCGTTTCATCTCCGGCACCAGTGACGCAGACACGGCCATCGGGACTCATGGCCAAATACAGAACACGGAAAGTATGACCGGTGAGACTGGCGACCTGGGTCATAGACGGGTATTTCCACACAACGATTTGGTTTTGGCTGTAGCCGTGAGTCGAGACGATTTCGTTGGAATTCTTGGACCAGGCAAGGTTACAGACCTGACTTCCAGTATCGATTTCGTTGACAACAGATCCACGCATCGTGTCGTGAAAAATGATTCGGCGGTCGGCAGTTCCTCCTCCAGATGCAAGTAAACCACGCTGATGCGGCGACCAGGAGATAGCTTTCACCGCGGCAGTGTGGTCTGAGAATTTCCACAGGGGTGCGTCGTTCAGCTTATCCCATACCATGAGTTTATTGTCGTTACCTCCGCTCGCCAGTTGGCCATCGTCGCTGTTCCACCGCAACCCGCACACCTCTTGCTTGTGCCCCACCAGTCTCCGAAGCCACTGATCGGGGGCTCGAACATCTCGGTGATAGATTAGGCGATCTCGGCCACCCGAAGTCAGAATATGGCTGTTCCAGGCCAATGCACCCACTCGTGCAGCATGACCTGACATTGTGCGCAGTCGACGTGATCGCTCGGCATCCCAGATTTGTACAGAACCCTTGCCGGTGCCGATGGCGATATGTGTTCCCTTTTGGATCCATGACACGCTGGTGACAGTGTCGTTGTCAAGCGTGCAAAGCTTAGTGACACGACTCGACAGGGCATTCCACATGTATACACTTGATCCAAGTCCGACTCCCAGGATGTTGGCACTGCCCCAATCCACCAGGTTCAGGTAAAAGTCATCTGCTAGAGCCGGTGCGTCGAGAACCTTGAACGGAACCTTAGGCACGGCTCGCGGTTGACGACGGGGACTCAGCAGCATTTGCTGACTGTCATATCGCACTGGTGACAGGCTGTAAATCTCAGATCTTGGGTCAAGGTTAGGTCCATGCCGGCTCTGAGGGGTGCGAGACGGTGTTGGCTGACCAGCTACAGACTGGTGACGTGGCGATAAGTAACTGAACAGGTTTTTGTGAGGGGTAGAAGGGGTAAATGATGAGGGAAGAGAAGGAGCTGGTGGGTTACGGGGCGGAGTGTGAGATCTTGATGCGTCGTGAATGCGCGTGGAAAAATTTGAGGCTCCATTGGCTTCATTTGAGATGTTATTGGAGTTCCGTTGAGGAATCGTGCCCTCGAACAATTCAGCACGCAGAAGCGTTGAGAATGTACGGTTCGCTTCCTCCGCTGCGAACTCAGTTAGCAAATTACAGTGATACACAATATGCTGAGCTAGCATATAGCAGATAGCAAGGGTGCTGACTCTTCTGGAAATGAAGTTCTCCGTGAGGAGTTCGTTTCTGCTGTCGCGAAGGTGTCGCTGGAGACCCATCTTCATGTAGAAGGCTAAAGCTCGCTTGAAGATCTTGGCCACTCCGGGATGGAATAAATCTAGTGTCCATTGTTAGTTTGAAACCCGCGTTGAAACCGTTGTACGGTTGATGTTCATATAACGCTTAGTATAGCAAAACACATTTTAAGCCGCACTATTCATAATCCTTGTCGGCCTCCGCTTTATCACATACCTATCAGCGTTGATTCGCTGGCGTTTTCGACACGGACTTCCCCCTGGAGTGCTATCGCGTCGATCGGATCCTAACTCTCGCGACAATGCACGACTCAATCCGGCAGCATCCACACCGAGGCTAGCACTGCGAGCTTTGTGCAAGTGACGGCTATGACTCACGCCTTGAGCGACGATGTTGTCCGTGTTGGCATTGTCGTTCAATTGCACCCGTTCAGTCCGGGGTGGGGGTGTCGACGACCTCAACGGTGATGCATTAGCGGGACTCATCGTCTCGTGGATAGACCGTTTAGTTGGCCCAGAAGCCCCAGCCTTGGCTTGTAGGGGCATTGCAGATGAGCGACGGAAGTCACCACCATACGAGTCTTGCTGAATTCCGTCCTTGCACTACACTTAGATCAAAGGGATAACCGTCGTAGCCAGTAGGGGACAAAGTGGAGCTAGACGCGCACTAGCAGTTTGTTGAACTGTCCTAACTACGTAGGTGATCGTCCGAAGACTATTAAGTAGTAAGCTAATAGAACGGACAGCTGGTTCAGCTGACTATCAATAATCGTCTGAATAACCGGCTCGGCAAGAAAAGCCCGTCAGAACTGTGACTAGGGGTTGATTGCGAGCTACAGAAGGCCTGCAGATAACTCCGGTGGAAGCCTGAGCCTTGATTGTCAAATTCCCACCAAAGAAATCGGGCAATATAGCGAGCGATTACGTCCAAGAAGCAGACGTTGGAGGTTGGCTCGAGTTGGTTGTAAACATTTCTCCCTCTCTAGGGATAACGGTGGTGATGGTCGAGGTGGTAGTGCGAGTAGGCGCAACCGAATTGCAATCGGCAGCAACGATCGTGAGTTGCTTTGACCGCGCCGCTTTGGTGCGAACACAGCTTCGTCGCGGCTTAATGCTCCTAGGGAAAAGAGGATCAACGTAAAAGGGGAGCAGGCGGTCACCGCGACCAGAAGGAAGATGAACAGAGTCGCGATGCGCGCACGATGTTGTGTCGCGGCGGTGCTGTTGCGTGCAGACAACAACTGGTGTGCAGTACCGATTAATTGGGGGGGTAAGGGAGGGATGAATTGAGGTCGCGAGAACGAACCCGCCGCGCTCCAAGCGGTGACACCTGCACAAAGCAATCTGCAGTATGAGGTACGGTAAAGCAAGTCAACAGGTTTTGTGTCTTCAGCATCCCGAGCGAGGTTGACCCAGCAAGCAAGCCGCCGGACCCACTCTGAAAACGCGCGAAAAGGGCCACACGGTTCACGCATCAAGCCTTTAATGGCGTTGCACTCTAAACTCTACGTTCTCAGCCACCTTGGCTTGACTACGGAAGACTTGTCGTGAGGCACTTGGGAGAAACCATTCTGGGGAATCCCTACAAAGACGAAAAAAAAAGATCCAGGAAATCGCTGCGTTCATCTTGAATCTGATCACCACTGCAAGCTCTTTAAATAAGCTTATCCTTTATAGTAGAGTACAAAGTGCAAGTCGCTTGTCGCAGCCCATTCCATGCACCACTGTGGACGAATCTCTGTTTTGCTGCACTTGTGATACCTTCTGTTAGGACTCTGGATTTCACTCCAGCCGCTCACGCCCCAAACTTGCGCCGTGGTGTGGCGGAGCGTGATCGCTGGGGGACGCGTGCTGGAATAAAGGATGGAGGTTATCTCTCCTCCTCAACCGGCTCCTCCGTGGGATCACTCTATCAAAGGAAATAGCATCCTCCGAGGAACAATCCAATATCGTTTGAGTTGTTGAAAACGGGATCCGCCATTTCTTGTGTCATGACGCTTGTGGATGGACTGAACAAATCCCTCAACAGATTGTCCTTTCATGTAATTACCAAATGCGGCGAGTGGTCGTGTAAATATCATCAATAACAAGCAGAGAGCTTCAAAATAAACAAAACTATGTTGAACATGCAGCAATTGGTCTCATCCGCCTATCAAAGCCATGTGGCCTGTTTACACGCCCACCTAAGTGCATGACCTTGGCACCTTTGGAAGCCCAAAACGCGAAATCTGTTTGCAGACGCGATGGGCTGCCGTATTTTCCCAGAACACCCCCGCAGCCGCTCCTCAGACCGCATCCTCACGCGAATATTCATTGGAAGCGGCTCCCAATCGACACACCAAGATCTAAGCTCTGATAGGTAGCCAGGATCTTAAGTCGCGCTGGAGAGGCTTTCCGCCATCGGTTCTGTTTGTTATTCGAACCTGGGCAAACAATGCGGCATGTCCAGGGCTCCCCGACTGGAGGACAGCGCTCCGGGCGCCGGGAACGGGTCACTGTTTCGGGCCGCTTGCGTTGATAGGCTACTGCTGCTGCACCTGGATATCTCTTTCGAGATTTCCACCCCTGAATTTGAGCAACCATCACCTCGAGAACGAAGGGCAGTAAAAGTTACATGCAGCACTGGGTAAGAACTGGGCTTCACATCATTTCACCGTCCCTGGTTTCACTGCTGGCTCTTGCAGACGAAACCGACAACAAGACGTACCACAGGTAGAATTGAGACTTGTTAAAAAATGTTGGGACCTATGTGATTGGTCAAATTTCAATTACCAGAACAACTTGCGCAGTCGTACCAGTGTCCAAGATTTCTGGGGAGGACGTTACTCTAATTAACAAGGGAGGTTATTTGCCTCCTGTGTTGGAACATGGTGATTACCCACACACTATTGTGGTACATGCCGTCGGTGATAGCACTTGTTACCCACGGTAACGTGATACCTGAAAGTAGTCCACCCTGGCCGCCTGGGCTACAGTAGAGACCGGAAGCGGAAGGACTCGATCAAGTCGGCTGCTGCCGACTTCCAAAGCCATGACCAGAGGGTGAGCTCCATCCGGAGCACGCCAGAGTGCTGCAGTTGAATCCAGTCCTCCTCGTGCGGGATGTGCCACGAGGCATGAGTCCAACTAATTTACCACAGTAGTCGCAGAAAGGTACAATGGTTGGAGATCTACCATGCGTTTTCCCATGAAAATTTTCCTGATGCTCCTGTTTACCCTGACAACCACGTGGAAGCGCAAACACTACTGTATCAAGCCAATTCATATAGTAGCCATGCACAATAGTTCAGTCCTATGATACGAGCCACAGTTTCTATTCTGCTAACTATGCGATTAACCGAATCATGGATAGCGGGGGTAAGCACCGGTCATTCTAGAAACAATAACGGTCACAGTTATCCAATGTAGAGGCTGTGACCAGGAGACGTGCTCCGCAACCCGTCATTATCTGGCCGATGTCTCACCTGGCCAGGCTAGTATCGAATGATAGCGTCTCTAGCTTTCATGTTCCTTTGGTCACGACTCCGTACCTCATTGTGTTTTGACCAGCCGGAACCGTCACCTGCTCATCTCGGTTACATCTACATAGCGGCTTTCCGGCTCCCGAGATTCCCTGAGACCCCACCATATTCATCTCGGCACCATTCCGGCTACCGACACTGGTACCTACCACTGTTGTGACCACGGGGCAAATTTGACTCTTTAAACCTTGCGACCGATCCTAGGTGACCTGACTACCAGATCCATCCTCGCTGCTGTTCCTCCTGTCACGTCACCTGTGACAGTCAACTCTCGCCCAGCGCAACGACAGCCATGTCCGGGGTCGACTCGCCCGAGGTACTGGCCGCCTACGATGCGGTGCGGTCGGACAAGGACCCGATGAACTGGCTGATCATCTCGTATGCGTCGGCGATAGGCGATAAGCTCGAGTTGACAGCCACGGGGAGTGGAGGACTGGAAGAGTTTGCTTCGCGGCTCGACGAGGGGCAGGCGCAGTATGGCTATGTGCGGGTCGAGTACGCCAACGATTGCGAGTCGACGCGGGTCAAGTTCGTGTTCGTTGTGTGGATTGGCGAGTGCACCAAGGTCATGCGCAAGGCGCGCGTGAGCATTGAAAGCGGCGCCGTCAAGCGTGTGCTGGCACATCATAGTATCACGGTGGATGCGAGGGACGCTGGGGACTTGCAAGAGGAGGAGATCGTGAAAACATTGAGGAAGGCGGGCGGTGCGGATTACAATGGGGGCCGTGGCTGACGCGAACTCAGTGAAGCGATATTGAAGTGGACGTTGAATGTGAAGTGGTGTCGACGAGCTGGATTACTCGAAATTAGAGAGGAGGATGATTTCCTACCCAGGATATGTAATTGGTTGATACACCGTACTGTAATATCTAATCTTGATACTTCGTGCCTTTATAACCACACGGAGCGGGCGATATTCACCATTACCAAACCGACCAGGGCAAAGAGTAATAAGAAAATTACGAAGTAGAGAGGACGCTTCTGGATGTCAAGCTCCGGTCATGTTACCAACACCACCAAAATTTAACCAACATGGATGCCATGAGCAGTAGCAGTAGCGTTGTCATCACTTAAAGAATTGAAGACTTTGCAGTCAATTAATCATACAGAGCAGGTCCAATTTTGCAAGCAAAGGGAATTGTTCACGCCATGGAAGGTAGATGCTGCTTATGTCATGCATCCAAACCCAATGCTGCTCTAACAAGGTCTGGGAAACGAGATACCGCAGTGTTGAACATATGCAAGACACTAGGCTGACTGATCGTGGAACATAAAGACATCACACAACAGGATCGCAGACAATACGAGTTTCTAATTTTGTAGAAACGATCAAGAAGATGACCGCGATGGACATCAAAACCCCACGGCGCGTTTTGGCAGTCTCGCTCACAGACTCGTCTCAACATTTGAGCAAAATTGTGGGAGGTGAGCATCAACGTGTGATATCGTTTTACCCGACCTGCGAGAGCCTTGTGCATAACCCTGAGCCAAAGTCCTGTTACTCCAAAGCGATTGTGGTATAATTATTGTAGAGCATAGTCGAACCAGACCTATAAGAATTTGAAGGAAACTGGAAGAACCGATCCAGTCCAGACCTAGCGTCATCTACAGATTTCTAACAACACTCATCTCATCATGTAACCCCTCGTCCAACAGCTAATCCTCAAGCTCTCAACCTCTAGGACTCACAGGCACAACCCCCGAACCTAATTCTGGCACCGAATCACTGGCAGGAACAACTCAAATCCTCTCTTTGAAAACAGCTTACTACCAGGCCTCAGTGCCTATTTGGCTGGACCTCGTCTCGTCGCCCGCGGAATGGTCGACTTCGTTCCTATCGGATGAAGCGAAAGAGGTGCTTGACGTGCTTGGCGGCGTTGTTGTAGTTTTTCCATTACCTCCATCACCTCCAAAGTTCTCCTCAACTTCCTCGGTCGCAAACGACAGCCCAGAAACACAAACCTGGCGTGAGTTGATCCGCCATGTTGGCAAAGTTGTCAAAGAAGGACTAGGAGGGTGGGATTGGGATGGAGTGGGACTATGTGTGGGCGTGGGGGATGTGGATGATGTGGATGAGTGGGAAGATTGTGCGGCCGAATTTGGGTTGGAGTTCGTGCAGGCTAAGACCAAGGGCGGAGATGAGCGAAACGAGTTTGGTGGTAGGTGCCCCCTTTACTTCCTGACTTCCACTCTCGCTTGGCCGGTTCTTGACGCTGACGACTTTCTAGAGAAAACTGGCGTCGCCCGCGTCATAGAAGCACTGGAGGCGAATGACTGGTCGCAACTTGATATAGGTGGTGATTTAGGTTCGGAGTTTGGAGATTTTGAGGAACCAGTCGACGCTGATGATACGGATCCGACCGGGGGGTTGGGTCCAGAGCTTGACCCTGAGAATTTGAGCTTCGGGTTTGATCGGGAAGATTTTGCTGGGCTGAAGCATGCTATCCTGACTGCAGGCTTGGAACTTAAGGACAACAATCACACGAGGCACAAAAATGGTGTCGAAAGTGATAGAGACGTGGGTGCGAAAGGAGATACGGTTGACGTTGACGGGAAAGGGAAAAATGACGATACTGATAAAAATGTTGATGCTGGGGGTGATGCGGATTTGGACGATGAGGCGATCCAAAAGATCGAGGGCATGATGCGAAGACTACAGGCCGTGAGAGATATGAGTGCCGGTTTCCCCGAGGATCAACGGAAAAAAATGGCAGCAAGGGCCGTGGGTGAAGTTATGAAAGAGCTGTAAGATAGGGCAGATGACATTAAGCAACATAAAAGTCACTTCGTCTGAATCTTCTTTTAAACGTCATACTATTAGTCGATCCATAGTGGCTGCCAGCATGGGGTTTCAATGATATAATTTCGCTCCCTCATTCCCTAGTGATCAATTTTTTTTTGGTTCCGTAGCTGAACCAACTTGGCCACAAGTGAGCCCACCATGCTCCATCACTATGTTGACATACAAACAGACCGAACAGCGTTTCTAATCTATCTTCGGAGACTAGTCAATTGTGAGGTCCCAAGTCATTGGGTAACTTCATTTAATTGTTGTAGCAAGAAGGGGAGAGAGGAGGAGAAGAAGAAGAAGAAGAAGACCAAAGATATGTGGCTAGATACAGCTATCTATACAAAATCGTTGGTGGATCCTAGGTGGGTCCATTCTAGGCAAAAGCCCTCAGATCAATTTCTGGGAGGGCGTGAATTCCTACAACCCTGTTCCCCATTTTATTTTCCCTCTAAACTCGCAATGTATCTTTAATCAATTCCAGAAGCTCGTTCAATAGTCCCGCCCGAGGGGCATTCTGCAACTGTGTGAAGTGAACGGTCTGGTGAATATCATGTATGATAGTCACTTACAGTTACTTGTCAGATAAATGAATATGAGCATCAGTTGTGGAAAGATGCTAATATGAAATGTTGAACACGAACCTCATGAATTCGGAATTTCACGCGGGAAGGAAAACAAGCTTGATAAAGGGGTAGTTTTTCGAAATCATGAAATGGGCAAAATGAACCGTCTGGAATGTGGTCAGTCAAGTCTTCTATCAATATAATTCCTATCAAACTTTTCCGATACTTCAAGGAAAACTATCGACAGAATTTATTGACTGCACAAGTTATCCTTGGATCACACGGGACAGAATGGAACGATATGTAGCGTATGGTAGCGTCTGTCACTTGTTCACACCAATGTTGCTAAGAAGACTTGATACCAAGATAGCGCGGTACACTTTTCCGCTAAAACTTACGATTGTCAAGACCTGATTGTACTAACCCTCTCTTTGAACCAAGATGTATAGTGTGATGCCAGCCAATACAAGGGGCAAATATGACCCCTATTTAAGTCAACAGGTTTCAGGCGCATGTAGCAGGTGGTGGTAGACTAGTCTGCTGCGTAAGACTGGGAATCACCCAAGAACCCGCTAATTGTAATTCGGTATGCTTTTGTCTTATCTTCCCAGAGTCTCAGGTTATAATCCTAGATACACTGTGGACACATCTGATCTAAATTGTATTTATCTCTGACACGATTTAGTAGAGAGATCAAGCTTATTGATAATTGGAGAATATGTGGTCGACTTCACGAACCTGAGTCGTTGGGAGAGGTAAATCGGTAAAGATTTGAATGGGTTTCGAGCTCGTCGGATGGGACTCAGGTCCATGTGAATGAACCGAGGTCTACCTACGAAGTACCCCACGTAATTATTTTTTTGCAAATGCATGTCAAACCCCTGAATTTTGATTGAGAGAAAAGTGTTGCACCTAGAGAAGGATGTCATCCCAATTCATCACCGATATCTTGTCTAAAGTAGCAAACCATCACGATGGGCATCATGTCGCCAACGACGAACAACCAGTTTCACGATAAATTTAAATTGACGGAGTATTTGATTCAGTGCCAACCCAGAGCTGTCGGCTCATCCCGTAGCAACACGTTTCGCCTTGAAAGAGAAGTTAGGTAAACGGACGATCGGAACGAAGCGTGATAGCACCTTCTAGTATAAGGAGTCGCCTCATGATGAACGGCACTGAAGCCTTGGTGCGGCCAGGGGTCTGGAACTGGTTGGCACCAAACTTGAACATCGTACTGACAGAGCAGCTGCCCTATTGAGGCACCTTGCATCGGAACCTATCTATCTTACACTGTTCACGTTGCCCGATGGCTCTTGGCGTGGGACTCACTGCATAGCAACTCTGCTGTGCCATGACCCTCGATGTTCACTGTCACTTCCCATGACACTCACTTTTGAGTTGTCGTAGAGGTGAATGAGCACGTGATAATTGCTACTTACGCAATCTGATGTAACGATGCTTTACAATAAGAATGATTGCGGAGATCTGGGCAAGAAACAACCGCCAACTACAAATTACCACCAGATTCACGATAGAACCTTCAGGCTACAATCGACGTGGCAAGGCATTTGGCCAGGGCTAGATTCAGCGCCCAAGTCCTAGCACCATCTGAAACAAGCGCGCTGTGCATGGAACCCTACAAGTGGATAGGTTGTTGCCACTGTGATCGTTTTGATCGTACGTTCGCGCGTAACATCAACCAGCCAGAGATCACACTACAATCATTCCGACCTCCTTGTCAAGATCTTCATGGTGGGATCGGGGAGGGCAAGGGATCCAACCGGCGGCTATGCTTTTCACGGTTTGTTCTTGTGATCTGTCCAAGGAAGGAGCAAAACTGTGTAGAAGAAATGGAAGTTAAGCGAGCGCGATCCATCAATTGGTCCAGGATCAGCACCACCTACTAGTTGGCTTACCCAATGTTATGTTGACTGGGCAGAATTCTGAGAATGTCACCTCGTAGTTGAGTTTCGAGTAGACCGCAGATTAATCGCTTGGAGAAGGACGATATGTAGTATCTTCCGGATGCTGGAAACTATTTGTCTTTTGGAAACTCTTCTTTTCTTAACGCAATTGTGTTTGTTGGACACACTGGTCTTTGAGTCATATGAATTGTTACTCCTATGTATCAAAAAGACCCCATTTTGTGTTCAAAGAACGAAATGACCATACTTGTGGATAAAATCCACCCTTCTTTCTTGGCTAAATATAGTCCAAAGCCGTTGAACTCGGTCGCTACAGGAATTGTGTTCGTTCATACCAATGGACGAGGGTCAACGGAGAGCGCAGTCTCGCTCAGAACAATACTTCACGGACCTCGTCAGCCACAACTTCAGTCCAAGTTGCGCTCGCAGGTGCTCCAACATTTTCTTTCCCACCTGGACGGCATCTCTCTCCCCGAATCAGCAGCTGAAATGTGCAGGCACAGTGTTGGAGATCATCCCTGGATGTGCATTTTGCAAGGGTCAACGCAAGGGTCAACGCAAGGGGACGGTGGGCCGATTTGTTGACTTGTTGGATCTGGTACGTGCTGTTGATTCGAGGCGAGTTGCGCCTCACAAAACTGAAGATCTCCAGTGGGTCAACATTGCAAGACGGCGGAGTTGCACTCCTGTCATAACCCAGAAAACTTCCCTAGCTTTTCGCGTCAGTCAGCTGTCACTCGCGTGATTGAACACTGAGCAGGTTCTGAGCGAGGCCGAATTCTATTGTGGGTAATTGTTGGTCCGGCACTGACATCGGATCCAGAACCGTTGGCTCTAGTGTCCTTATCATATTTTACCTCACGGGAACAACAATCAAGAGCATCCCAAGTCAATGGGGACAATGTCAGTGCTCCAGACTTTCCACTTCGCTTACTTCGTACAGTGCAGCGCCTATGTGGCACAGGTAGGAAAGATTTTTCCGGGGAGGAGACCGTAAATCCACACTCCCCCACTCACGACCCGGCCCTGGTCGTCTGTCCGGTATCAGCACCCGGCAGACCTGTGATCCCACAGCCATGCAGTGCCTAACTCGAAGTAAACGCACCACCGTTGTGCTGTTACAAGTGGGAGAAAGAAGTAGGTCTTGGATCTACATCGTGTTATCGGTGTGCGGAGTTTCGCAGCAATGCAGAGGTAGGTAGTGCTTGCATTTTACTGAAGACCTAGGTAGTTTCATGCTGCCTGGCAGTTGCTCGTCATACGAGCTGATGCAGGAGGATGGCAGAAGCCCGCGGTAATACCCCACAACTGGTATGAAGATGGGACCTATGAAGCCGACAGCTGCTTGTGCCTACTATCCCCTTACTGCAGATAGCGTTCCCCCAGTCGTGTATTCCGGTACTTCTGTCCAGAAGGTGGCCCATGCTGCCGAAAGTGGTCCAGCAGGATTACTGTGCACTTGAATAAATTGCATTGGCGGAAATAACCCGAACATCTGCTTGCATTATATTGTAGCTATCTCTCTGGGCTATTAATGCATCTAACTTTCGTCTCATAAAGCTTTGTTTTCCGTGGAAGAGCTCGATATTCCATATTCCTCTGTGACTGCTTCACTCCGCCAGTGAGGAATTTTGAACACTGATTGGCTTCACATCTAGATGTGTTGCTCTCAACCACTTTGGGCGATACCTGGCTGGGGATATTCTTCTTAAACCGGCGACTGTGGAAGAATCGTCTTAGGCCTAGTAAGTTAAAGTCCTGCATGAGGTGTCGTCAGGGGTCACGCGCCACCAAGACACATGCCCACATAAAAATGATAGCCAATCAACATTGGAGTGTCCGCCGCTGGGAGGGTGTCGCACCAATCAGTGGTGTGGCTCTCGCAGCGGCCACAGTTGGCAACCGACTGGACCCTCGCTACCCCCCGATCAATACCTACAGGCCCATCTAGATTTTATGTATTCTGAATAGTTTTATGTTGTCTACCTTTGCCTGATGCAGATCCGGTTGCCCTTATCAACTATTGTGGGACTCTCAATGGGCGGCCAACACCAATACTAATAGGTTTCTGTCGCAGATGCACGGCCCAAGCCGCTTTGGGCGATATCTGACAGGGTGCAACCACTTTTGTCTGCAACCAGAGCAAGCCGTCTGTTCTCTGGCAGGTTCGAGGCCATATGGAGGGGTTCGAAAACCCGTCGAAAAGTGGGGTATTCGGCATGTTCAGGGATCCAGAATCTGCAGTAGACACTGGCGTTAAACTGTATGACACGGGAGTAGTTACTGACCATGCCGGGATCATGATTCAGGGAATATCGGTACGGGACCTATCCTCAATCATACAGAAAGGAGCAAAAATGTTTGAGCCGAAGGGTTGCGCGCTCTATTAGCACGGCCCAGACGTTCGGCTTAAGCATCTTTGATCCGACAGGGTGTCGTAAGGTGCGGAATCTTTGTAGGCCGTGACGGTAGAGCGCGAGGGACCACCTGACCATTAACACCAAATAGCAGTGATCATCAGGGACCCATTATCAAGACTATTCCGGTTTAACAGATACAACATGACTTACAGTATCGCCTCATGCTTGAGTGTTTGAAGCTGAAGACTGAGCCTTAGCATAGCAGATCTTGGCTGACCTAACAACAACATGAATATTCCGTTCAAGTACAGTACTGGGAGCCAACTGGTATGCTGTGCCGCGGAGAGTTGACTGTCAGTCCAGAAATGGGGGCCGTTTGATACAGTTCCTAGTTATCGATATCACTGGGGGCTCTTGTACTAGGGGACGCTGTCATCGCGGCGAACGAGGGTGGTCATTGACAATGTGCGCCTTGCGCCGCTGACAAGTGGACCGTAGGATTATCGGTCACCTCTTCACACTAGCCCTGATCCTTGATGCATGATGCACTACTGCAGGAACAAGAATTAAGGTACAGATTCCCGCGACTGGCTGAATGACGACCTATTTTTGTCACATCATCGACGGCATGTGACCTGATCACACTTTTCTCTTTCTGGCCCATGAAGAAACGCAGCTCGCTACCGGGAAATCCGAGTTACAGTCGAAGCATATCCGTCTAAGACTTTTGGAAAGATGGTACAACCAATTCAACCATTCTGCATTGGCTAGAACCCACTGCTTTCAATGCTCTAGCAAAATAGTTTGATTGGCTGGAGCCTCTGCATAACAGTTCCAGACGAAGATGCTTCTAACCCAGATTTCCCGGCAGACCTCATCTTGGAATTGTGAATGGTCTAGAAACAGGACTAGCCAAGGATTGCGCTACAACATGACGTTTGTCTGGCTCTAGATCATCGGTAGGGCGATGACGGTAGAATAGTCCACGAGTTCTAAGCCGGTTGCACCAAGGTGAGATCATTCGTGAGCAGCAAGGGTTGTGTTACAGAACGCCCGCACTGAGGGCACCATGTTATCGATACAGACGGGGGAAACACACCAACTACCGAGTATGGTTTCAATAAGCTACAACCAACTCCCAAGCTGGTGAGGAGACCGTGATCTGATTGATCCATGCTGTTGATATTGATCCTGATGTTCATTCTGACTAGGCACACTTCGCTAAAGCAGGGTTGTTCTCCCTGGTGTTGCTAGGCTTAGATACCCTTTCGATTTGGCAGGAAGAAAGCTCCCGGACGGAGCCTTTCTTGCTCGCTTGTAGAAATGCCGATTCTAGTAAGCCATGCAACACCAATGAACGAGTACTTCTGAGGTCCACAGTCTAAAAGCTCGAAAGGGCTATAACCAATTTGAATAGGCCTAATTGCCGGGTGGTAAAAACCGAAGCCGGACAGATGACCGCAGCTTCTTTGATGGTGATCTGTTCAGCTTTAAATTCTTTCGGCCCGCTTCGCCCGAAATATTTTGGCAATCTACAATCTGCAGGGGGGGTGAAGTGTTAGTGCTCTATTCCCCAACGCTATTCGGCAGTTTATGTATGACATCGATATAGCTAACGATAAGGTCCGCCACGTGACCGGATATATTGCGGTACCTACGGCCATATCATGCTTCCTTTCCCGCTCACGTCCTGGCAGCTTTTGAGAGCAGCTTTGAGAGATGAGTGTATAGTCATGGGAATACAGGCAGTGAGTATCATGAGCCAACAGCGCTTAGACACAGATTTTGGTGGCATGGAATGTGACAAGCTCACTCTCTCGGGTTATCCACACGTCCAATTCGAACTCAATTGATACGTTATCCCCCAGACTGCGCATGGAATTTGGGACACCCCGATTTGAGTGTCCCGAATTCTATCCGCAGTCTAGGGGATAATATATTTTGAGCCGTTCGATGGACTGCTGATGTGCCCCAGTCTGTAGTCATTTTGCGGAAAATCTTCTACAATCCTGTGCAAGCAAAGTCTTAGTTTGCGC
>JAOYMO020425657.1:0-23683 GCA_025802455.2 Iodosphaeria phyllophila | reverse complement strand
CCCCTTGCGCGCCCCCCCCCCCCCCCGGATGACTACTCACAATTAACCTATTTGGACGAGGTCTAACTAATTGCTTGACTTCGCTAGCAGCATTGTCTACATAGCAGATGATAGAAAGCCTTTTTTTTCCCACAGGTCTTCATGAATTTTGATCCTTGACTATTATTCTTTCCAAATTGGAACGAGATACATCTCGGCTCCTAAGTTCTACAATCGTCTATCCTACAACGTAGCTCTCCCATGGTTTTGAGCCTTAGATTAGGCTGTTAGTGAGACCAGAATGCCTTTAAGGACACAGCTCGGCCATGGCCTAGCGAAAGTCCTAGGCATTAAACTCGATAAACCCGAAAGGGATTTAGACGAGGTTACGCGGGGCGAGTCTATCATATCTATGCGGACAGCAGATACCTTTGTGGAAGAAATCCCTACAACAGCCGATATCTTCCGCGAAATCAGGCCCTCAGTACACGATGTTCTGGAATACCTGCGCTCGCTATTCCCGTTTCTATCGTGGATTAGATACTACAATTTGCAATGGCTTATGGGAGATCTTGTGGCGGGTGAGTGATCAATGCGATTGCTTAAACATATTTAGTTACTCATAAGCTTTCAGGAATAACCATTGGCGCCGTTGTTATTCCGCAAGGCATGTCATATGCAAAGCTAGCGGGCCTGCCTGTTCAGTTTGGGTTGTACTCATCATTTATGGGTGTTTTAATATACTGGTTCTTCGCGACCTCAAAGGATATCACCATAGGCGTAAGGATCCTTTGACCCTTTTTGACGCCCAGGACTAACTGTATCAGCCGGTGGCCGTCATGTCCCAATTTACAGGGACGGTGGTAACCAAGGTGATTGCAGAGCTGCCTCAGTACACTGACTCGCCCAACATCATCGCCTCAGCTTTGGCGTTAATCGTCGGGGCTATTGTGTGTTTCATCGGACTTATTCGCTGCGGGTGGATTGTTGAAGTCATCCCCCTGGTTTCCCTGGCATCTTTCATGACAGGCTCCGCCATCAACATTATTGCAGGCCAGGTTCCATCACTCCTAGGAGAATCTGGTTTCTCTACGCGGGATGCTACATATCTCGTGATCATCAACATATTGAAGACCCTACCCAAGACAAAACTTGACGCGGCCCTTGGTCTCACGGCCTTGTTTTTTCTCTACCTCATACGCTGGGCGTGTAACTTCATGGCCAGGAAATCCCCCCACCGCCAGAAGCTATATTTCTTTCTATCAACCCTGCGAACAGTCTTTGTTGTCCTTCTCTACACTATGATCAGCTGGCTTGTGAATATGCGGCGGAGGGATGATCCCAAATTTCAGATCATTGGGAACGTACCCAGAGGTAAGGAATCCAGGAGATCTAAGATATCGTTTAGCGTATCATTATTAATGCAATCACGGCAGGCTTCACGGATGCCGGCGCACCCAAAATCGACATCGAGCTGATCAGGTCTCTGACATTGAATCTTCCCGCCGCCGTGATCATCTTGCTTATTGAACATATCGCCATCTCCAAATCGTTTGGGCGTGTAAACAACTACAAAATCAACCCATCTCAGGAGATGGTCGCGATAGGCGTGACAAATCTTCTTGGTCCCTTCCTAGGCGGTTACGCAGCGACCGGGTCTTTCAGCAGGACAGCTATCAAGTCCAAGGCTGGCGTACGGACTCCATTCGCTGGTGTGATCACAGCCGTAGTGGTTGTCATTGCCCTCTATGGTCTCACTGCGGTGTTCTTCTACATCCCCCAGTCGGCTTTAGCAGCAGTTATTATCCATGCCGTCGGCGACCTGATCACGCCACCCAACACGCTCTATAGATTTTGGCGAGTGTCACCCCTGGAAGTGCTGATCTGGTTCGTTGGAGTTCTTGTCACAATTTTCTCAAGCATCGAGAACGGCGTTTACTCCACGGTTTGCATCTCTTTTGCCGTGTTTTTGGTTCGTGTCTTGAAGACGAAGGGGCAATTTCTTGGCCGGGTCCCTGTGCATCCTATTTTCGATGACCAAGACATCGATGACATCAACCATCCAGCATGCCAATATGGAACATTCCATAGCCCTAAGGCTCCCAAGGGGCGAGAATCGCCCAACGTGGAATCCTCGATGACGGCAGCCCGCAACGTCTTTATCCCCGTTGACCACCGCGACGGTTCGAATCCCATGGTAGAGGTGAAGAGCCCGTATCCCGGAATCTTCATCTACCGTTTCACCGAAGGATTCAACTACCCCAGCGCTAATTGCGCACTCGATTATTTTGTTGAGTACATATTCGCCAACACGCGCCGCACCAAGCAGAACACGTATCAGCGGATTGGCGACGTGCCGTGGAACGAGGCGTCGATTACAGAGCGCACAGAAGACCCCAACCTACCGACACTGAAGGCTGTCATCCTCGATTTCAGCGCAGTCAACCACGTGGACGCGACGTCGGTGCAGCAACTTATTGATGTGCGCAATCAGCTTGAGCGGTACGCGTCGCCATCGGCGGTTGATTG
This sequence comes from Iodosphaeria phyllophila, assembly GCA_025802455.2. Taxonomy (NCBI): domain Eukaryota; kingdom Fungi; phylum Ascomycota; class Sordariomycetes; order Amphisphaeriales; family Iodosphaeriaceae; genus Iodosphaeria; species Iodosphaeria phyllophila. Next base: position 21,175 of record JAOYMO020425657.1, on the reverse strand, counting down.
GCATTTCGCGTGTATCAACAGCCGCTGGACCAAGCGAGCGCTTGTATCGGCCGGGTTCGGCTACCCAGTTCCGTCTGCGCCACATGCTGAAGGACAGCAACGTCGGTGGCGGTCAGTCTTCAGTGTTGCTGAGATTGGAGGACACTCTTCTGCGGCCGCCAAGGCCGAACAAGAAGCCAATGAGAAGGAGGTATCTATGCAGGAAACGGCGAGAGTATCGTCCTCGGCGGCTGAGCGTGGAGAAGCTCGATACGAGGAGAATGACGAGGACGCCAACAATCTACCGACGATAGGTGTGACTGGAGCAGGCGAGCCAGACGTGGCAAGCTCTCCACGCAGACTATCCATGGCAAAAGCGGCATCTTCTTCAGCGCCCATGTCGGAGGATGGCTTTGATCAGGGAATAAAAGCAAGAGGGATTGAGAGCGGAACGCGGAAAGTCATAGTGCAAGGCTTGAACCGACCCCTCTTCCATATTGATCTGACAGCAGCGCTGCAGAACGCGGTAGCCAACGTGGAGGCCACGAACGGTAAGGATGTCAAGGTGCTGCCATGAGAGCTGGGCCTTGGATTCGAAGCAGTGTCTTTCCAATGCTAGCATGTCTACCTATCACTTTAGTGCATGTTTCGGGGCATTGGATGAGGGGGTTTGACTATGTATACATCAGGAACGCCTAAATATATGTTTCAAAATTTCAGTACAATATGAGTAATTAGTTACGATCATGACATGAAATAGGTTCACACGCGTCCGGCACAACGACCAACCTAAGAAGGGTTCCGTCCTTCATAGCTCGTACCGTACGTCTTAGGGGATTTGAACCAAACCACGTAAGAACGTGACTGGCAAGGAAAGTGTTGGTTTCACAGTCTATACTTGTTCCGATACGGGTCAAATGCGTTGGATAGAGGGTGATCAAGAATGAAGAAACTGTCACCAATTTGAATGGGATGCAGTTACTGTCGGTACCAGTAGATACAGTCTGCCAGTTGAAAAATCGACCAATTTTAGAGCTTTCAAATATCGCCCATTCGATTCAGTACTCACAAGTCTTCCTAGCCCTAAGAGGTCGTGGTATTCCACCGAAAAGATGAGAAGTGCAAAAGACATGCTAGACCGGCGCAAGTAGAGCACCATAAACAGAGAAAATAACCCACCGTGAAATCCCGAAATTAAAGTAGGGTGCTCCTTGTTGTCTAAGTACAAACACCGCACACGAAATGCCCGTCGAAGAAACCAATCCCCCAGCATTATCCTTCTTGTTGTAATATGTGTCCCAGTGGCCCTCGTCTTCGCTTTTCAAAATGAAAACTAACCTTTCATCCGAAAAACCATGGGGCGTGAGCAAACCTATGAGAGTAGAACACCGTTGTCACCCGATCCCATCAACCCTGCGCCTCAGAGCCCTATACCCTTTCCCCTTTGCTTCTGGCAAGACTCCTCAAGCTCCTGCAAAACCTCCTTCAGGCTTGGCCGCTTGAAGAAGTTTCCCGTCCACGTTCCATCCGCTTTGGCCGCTACTCTCATGGCCAGGTACTCCTCTGCCACCCGTAACTCGGCCGTCCAGAATTGTTTCGCAGCTTCCAGTACGCCCTCCGCCGTCTGTTCGCCTATTGGTCTGTCTTTGAGAGCGAGCTTCCCCGCTCGCCTCTCAATCAGACTACCACCCATGGTCTTCCGGCGGCCGCCCGTGCATCGATCAATCAAATCGCGCATAGGGAGCGGTGTGCGATCATATGCGGGGAACTCGAGATGTGGTTCCCGTGGATAGGATTGCCAGACAGCGGCCTTCTGCGGACCACTAACGCCCTCGAAGATACACCACAGCACTCGGCCTAGCATATACACTTCTGCGGACTCATGTTCCAGGGGGACATCAAGCGCGTTCCAGGCCACATTATGACCTTGATCCGGGTTGGTATATTCCTGGCCCTCGAGCTCCTCATAGTCGGCCACCATACTACGCAGCAGTTCCTGATAACGCTCGCGATTTTCGTCGGGTAGGTCCTCATCTGTCGCTATCAAACGTATGTACTCGACATAGTTTACCTCAGGTGCCGCGAACTCACACCATACGCCTCGCTGCTCAAAATCCACCATAACCAAGTCGTCATCTCGAGAAAGAACTATATTGTCGAGCCGCAAGTCTGGGTAATATGTACCGGACGTTTCACGAAGATGATTCAGTGCTCGGGCGAGCTGCAGACACCACTTCAGCTGGCGCGGTAGATCAAGTCGGCTATGAATGCGTAACTGAGGCAGCAAATCTCGAAGGCTGCCGTTCGCATGGAAGAAAGTCGTGAACCCTGCGACCGCCAGCTTGGATCCCCAATTGACCGTTTTCATGACAATGTGACACGGACGGCCGATGATATTGGGATGCGGTTTCAATTTGCAAAGTGTTTTAAGTTCGTGATACAAGAACTTGGGTCCGCTCGTCAAGCCTTTGAAGATGTACAGCTCACCTTTGATCCGGACAAGGCAGACGCTGTCGTGGAGAACACTGACGATGTGCAGGTCAGTGAGGCTGACCTGGGGTGGGAAGTCGAAGTCTTCGCCCCAGAAGCTCTGAAGCCGCTTGATTGATTTGAGTTGGTGCTCTAGGTTATGGTTCGGAAAGTGCTCGATCTCGACATTTTGTATATTTGGGGAGATCTTCCTGAATATAAGGCGGCTTCCGAAGGGCATCGACTGGTACCACTTCCTCACATGTGCTGGACACTCAAACCTCGTTCTAACCCACAGGTCCAAGGTGCGGATGATGAAGTTGGTCACGGCGAGCCCAGACAGCCTGGTAGCGTCCTTGGTATGAAAAGCGACATTGAGATCAAGCTGCTCGCACATAAGATGAGATTGGAGGTCATGAGGAATAAACACATCTATTCGCATTGGCGGCAGGTGGTGAAGGAAGTGCGGTACAGCATAGTATTGGGTTCCAAGACCCGTACAGCCGTCAACCCGCCACAGCGCATCCTCTGGTCTGGACAAACTGTCTATCCTATTCTTGGGGTTCAGTTGCGATTCCGCCCACAACGTGTGTTCAATCGACGCCTCTGAGGGAGAAATGACGTCCTCGGATTGTACAAATATGGCTGTAGGATGGACAACGGCTTGGATGGCTCGCATGGATAGGTCCATCGTTAAGAAAAGAAATCGGTGTAAGATGCTTCAGACAAAAAAATCCAGTACTGCTTGTGTGAAGGTGGGTCATAAGCTGATCAATGAGAAGGGCGATGGGGCAGATGTTGTTTCCAAAACTCGTGGTGCTGGTTTATACTTTCCCCCAGTCTCGGCCAACGACGTCTTGTGCACAGTGGCCCTGTTGTAAACCCAGTCCATCGTGTTCAAGAACACAGCCAGACATTTTGGTCGACAGGGCCTCCAAAGCCACTTGGGTGTCAGAGCTTTTTATTGCTTGGTACCTCATTCTACTCGTTTCTCTTTTTTCTTTCCTTTTGAATAGTAGAGAGAATTGATGGTGGGAAGTTCGGGTGGCGGTTACAAACATTGTCAGGACTAAGGACTCAACATGCTGCGGGTGGGGGCAATGCTGGATCAATTGGTGCCGGAGCTCGCGATCTTAGCTAGATATTACACAGTAACATCATCCGAGCTCACCATTCATTCCGATAGGGCGATTCTGGCGTCTCTTGCCGTTGCCCATGCTGCCTACTTTGAACCTACTGTGTACCGGTAGTGCGCGAAGGGTGCATGCAATAGCTGAGTGGGCTTACGGTCCTCTGGGGTGTGAGATGCTAGCGCAGCACTTGCTAACGCTATTTGGCAAGTTATGTACGACATCGGTTCAGCTGTTCAAGGGGGTCCACGATGTGACCGATTATCCCGAGGTACATTCATCAGAGATTTCCCTTCCTCACTTAAGTCCCAACAGCAACCAAGAGCCGCACTAAAAGAAAACCAGCCACTATCAAGAGCACCAAACAAAAATTCTTTCGATCCTTCTCGAGAGCTTCATGGAGATCTCTGGAAAATTAGTGTTTGATGCAAGGCGATGGAGGCTGAGGTACCCGCGCAAGCGGATTGCCCTTGCTCCCAAGGATCGAATTGCACACAATGTCGTCCGGTGGCCCCACACTTGATATCAAATTCCTCACCTATCTCACCAACTCAAACTTCAAATGCACAGAGGCGTGATGTGAAGTAGGGATGAGAGACCGAGATAAGCACAGCACTGGATGCAATGAGATTCGCACTATCGCCCCTACGGCGCTACTCATGTGGATTCTGACTAATCTCGGTTGTCTAATATTTTGTCTACTTTCTTTCTAGGAGGTTCGGGGCCGTAGGCGTCCGAATAAACAGGCTTAAATCTCGTGAGAAAGTAATGTTTTGAGGCATATTCTGGGTTCCACACTTAGCTGCTGGTGTGAAGGTATCATTGTACTCCGCAGCCGCTTACCCTTGCAAAATGTCCAGACACTGAGGTCTGAGTCAGTTCTCAGGTTGAAGCCCCCGAACTAAATACAGGCACCATTGCGATTATCCACCACAGTCGTATTCAACCAAATGATGCCTCACCTCCCCCACCGAGAAATAACCGTTCACTGTTGGTAGTAACTCGGGTCTAATTGAATTTACAATTTCAATGTTCTATTCCATCCTCTAATCTATCTAGGAATTATAAGGGAAACATATCATGTATCAAATCAAAGGGTTGAACTGGATATGGAACACGTTTTGCCGTTTCTCCTACCCCTGGACTCTACCACTAATAACCGCAGTTGAAGACATCAAAGACATTCATTAAGTATCTATTCCCTGGCCTTTCCAAACAAGAGCTCCCGCTTTATTGAACGAATGTGTTGTATTGTTGTCGTGCTGGGCGGTTACCAACAAGGACGACTTGGACACCTGAATGCCGTTTGGGACAGTGGCATAATCTTTGTGGCATAGGTAGCAGTCAAGGGCTGCATGCGGAGTGCTGGACGCAATAGACAATATACACATTGGTTCGAAGACCGATTGACAGATGCCAAGAAGCCAGTTCAATAAGATAAAAAGACGGGCCAGTGTCTACACAAGTACTTTTCCTCCCAGCTGTTGTGTTGATCTGATGGAAGCTATACCTCCGTCTACCCGAATTCATATCTACAGTCATGCAGACCACGTCGCTTGGTACTACTTCCCAGGGCATCGACGACACCACCATAGCTTCTAGTTAAGATAATTCCAATGTTCAGCTGTCTGTTGGTCATGAAAGAGTAGATAGGCTTTCCTTTAAATAGATTAAATATGTTGTGTGACGGTCTTACACATTTGTGAAACTAGGTCAATTTGTGCTGTTCTACACAGACGACTGTGGACTTAAATTCGGACAGTCGGAGGTAGTAACAGTCATGAAAAGACGTTGTTTTCCCTACATAAATGTTATGTCAAAATGCCCGGTGCAGAGGCAACCCGCTTGTAAAGATACTGCTAAAGTGGTGGATTGCGCGGGTAGTGATAACTTAGAGGGAACAATGCTCGGGATATGGACTCTCTCACGGGATTCACAGGCTCACCCTCTCGGATCATCCACAAACCCATAGCAAGCCCGATCGGCATGCTGCAGCACATATTGACCTAACCAACGGCCTCTCCCATGGACTCTCAAATCGTACTCCCAGAATGGGCGTAAATGTTCCGCACTAATATTCCATACTCCTGTGCTTTCTACAAACCGATAGAGACGCGACACGGGGTAAATGGAAGTCTCCAGTGTGTAAGGCTTCTGCAAATGCTGTAATAGTTCTATCGTGTCTATAATCGATGGATACTTGATGAATAACTAACTAGTGCGCACGATGTCGGATGAATGGAATACTGCAAACCTCTACCAGCTGCGTCCCGTGCCGTATGGAGTGTAATGAGGTGGCTTTAGGGATCTATCTTACTCTACCAGTATTTCTACCTTTGAGTATCTGCCCGTGGTAATGGCTGCCGTGTTGCCTCAAACGTGCTTCGCTCTGTGGCTCTATAGAAAGACAGCGCCGTTACTCCCATTGTTCAGGCGTAGAAGCACAGTACTTAGCTGGGAACCGTCAATTTGGCCAAAACGGTACCAGTGTACCAACTTTGGTGTTTGATTGTTTCGCTGCTCAGTGGACATATTCTACATGCTTATCAGCGATTTTAGATGTCGTGACCCGGGCAAAGCTTGATTTCCAACAAATGTGCGCAAGTCGGTATCTTGCCTGTTAAAGGGGTGATGATCGCATGCCCGAATCTCTATGTGATGTTTTAGCAATACGAGAAAGGTAAAGCTCGAAGGTTAATCGCGTGCACAAGGTGCCATCAACCACTACCTCCTAGAGTGGGCCATGCCAACCGGGATCCGAGTGTCTACCCCGTTCCTGAGAGGATGACAAAACTTGAGTAGATAAAAAAAGATTGCGGTAATCGTCTCATAGGTCGCTCAAATTTCTTGAGCAAAACCTAACTTCGCTCCGGGTACCGTAGTGATCTCAGTTCTCTTGGATAAATCAGGTGGTATATTGGCTGAATGCTGCAAGGTGAAGTGGGGGAGACGGTGTAGCACCAGGCACTGTACCTCCCTCCATGTGTCCAAAAAGGCGTGAATAGGCGTGGAAAGCACCTTTGACATGGGCAAATATAAAATGACGAAGGTGTGCTTCCTGGATTATCTCATCCAGAGGCTTACTAAGCCGCTTATGTAATCTACACTAGTAAAGATGGATCTTTGGATATTAGTGTAGATTTGGGCCCAACGGGCCATAGTCTTTTAGTTAACCATCGTTGATTTCATCTACTCAATAAGACTCTATTCTGCGAGAACGGAGTCCCGAGTGGGTGATACAGACGTAACGTTTTTATTTTACTTATCCAAGACGCACAAAGGGAGAAATCTTGCCACACGCAAGCCTTTTTTAGTGCCCAAACTTCAAAGGTGCTCTCCGTACTAAATTGTTCACCTCTTTTCGGAAACACCGAGGTAGCAACGTAATGAAGACGAAGAAGAGCAGTCATTTAATTCGTTACCGACTGGCGACAAACTACAATTCCAAGCATTTTCTTCTTGTCTCAAACATATGCCATAACCAAGATATGAGAGAAATATTACCTCCGGATACATAACAGGCTTATCAAAGTTACTAGTCATTTCATGGCTTGACCGTGTTATGAAACTTCAACAACGTGATATCAGCGCTCACCGATCTCATACGGAGTACATCGCCATTGAGTGCCAGGGTAGCCGAATATCACGCAACACTGGTGGGACTGCGACCCCTTACCGATACCTAATCAAGTGAAGCTCAAGCCATCGGTGAGCAGGAACAAGCAAACTGGCACAGATGATTGGTTATCAGCATGTAGTATGAACCTGAATCCTGCTATTGATTGGATGCCTGGTAATAATAGGACATAAGAATTCGTGGTAGTTTTTTTGTCGATGTACCGCTATTTTAGTATCGTACCGTACGGAAAGGAACAACATCCCCATCGGCAATGATACCCTTCAGACCAGTAAGTACGGTGCTAGTAGCCACATTGAAAGTTGAACAAGACTTGACCTCCACATCGCTTCAAAAGTTCTCACCTTTAAGCAATGATAGCACCGCATACTTATTATCTCCACTTGTTCGGCGGAACCCCGTGCTTTCCTACTTGCCATACATCACTGTATCGCCATGTTGTTCGGAGGACTTCTCCCGCGGATTTCGGATTCGTCTAGTCGTATCCGAGCTGTACGGTGAGTGAAACAATCTCTGGAGAGAAGAGGTATCATACTGATAAATACCTACACAATTCAGTCTTCATGGCATTTCTTAGAATTACTCCATAATCTAGCCTAATCGCGTCTATCACTAGTTCATACTGCTCGATGGGGTACGCATACTTGAAATAGATGTACAAATTTTTCTGATCCGCATTGCTTGAAATTGTAGTCACTGGTTGCACATTCGGGTTTTATATGCAAAACTTACTGGATAAGCTCGCCTGGGCATAAATCTTTTGGCTTCTACGAGGCATCCCCTCATGATCCCGTCCGGTATCTTGGACAAGTGGTTGAAGTATTGCCTACAAAGGATGGTTTTGAATGTTGTGTGTGCAGCAGCGGTCTGCTACTCTACCACACCACAGTCTCCCAATATTGCCGTTCGCAGCTCATATCCGCCCCCCCCTCTCCATACTACGGAGTAGAGTTACAGTCAACTCTGCACACCGGTAACCGCGGTATCCCATCAATCGCGATGGAACGGCAGTTGGTTTGGCACATACGGCACGATAAGTTCGGTAAGAGGAATGTTTCGATGCATCCAATCACGAGCTGCGTATCCACGAATTCATAGAGCAAACCATATCGATCCGTTCATATGGCATCGTGGTCCATAGAGCAAACTAGTTCCTCATTGACAGAGCTCTGGGGCCTGAAGAAGGTCATGTGAGTTGCGTCCAGTACCTATAATTGATTTTTCTTTATCGGGCGCCGCCGAGGGGCTGCCGTTCTGTCGCAATAAGTGAGATAAAGGTAAGACTCTCTTTCGCCGTTTTTTTAATCTGGGGAAACCATCAATTAACAGTCACCCGTGTAGTTACCATTAGGGACAGCGTTGAGTCATTACCTAAAATGGCGTGCCTCATCTTCCCAAAGTCTGCATGCAGTTGAGCACTAGGAGCACTTTTGCGACTACTGTGGTCGAGCAGGGATTTAAAGTCAGAGGTCAAAATTAAGTCGCATTTGGCCTTTTCTCACCAAAGTGCCCGATTTCAAGGCTGAATAGCTGTTAGACAAGTACTCCGATTGAGGATATCCGAGCACACGATTTAGCAGCAATTTACTCTAATTATAACATAGTTGAATTGTAGGAAGTTTGAATGAAGCCAGCGAAATTTACATGTGGATGAAGTTGAACCAAACATCATCACTAAAATTTTCTATAATCTAGTGAGCTCGGAGCTTATGCCCGCTTTAATCGCTTGCAACTTTCGCTAGCTCCATTCAAAGTTCCTACAATTCAACTATGTTACCTTTCGAGTAAATTACTGCAAGATTGTATACTTGGGTATTTCCATTTGGGGTGCTCGTCTTACAGTTATTCAGCCTTGAAATCGGGCACTTTGGTGAGAGAAGGCCAAATGCGACTTAATTTTGACCCCTCACTGTATCACGGAGCCATTGATCTCAGCTTCATTCCGGCTACCTTTTGAATTGCGTTGCAGGCTACGTAGTATCTACACTGGATTGTGCTAGCCCCGATACTGTGACCTATTCCCGCACGCTGACTCATAGTCTTTTGCTCGTTGGGCTAGCCTTGATATTGCTAGGCGTCATCTGGGCGGAAAAATTTGAAGCCGGACAAGTCACCACCAAAATATGGCGGGAAATAATTGGGCAGACGCATACAACATGGAGATCAACAAAAATGTCTATTTTTTTCTCACCGTTTGCCTGGCTCTAGATTGTTTCCCCAGAAATAAACATCGTGGCATTACGATCCCGCAAGTTTAGCATCTTCTTAGTATGTAAAGCACTCACCACAATATATTGTGGTCGCAGCTTTACAAGCAAGAGGGTATAAATTAACACGGTTTGTAGTAAGATTCTGTAGGACATGGGTAGTCTCGTGATACCCATTCACTAAATTTTGCTACACAATAAACACCATATTAGTGGGACCTGGACTTGGTGATGCCTCAGCACCACAATCCTCTGATAACTTACCGGTATTATCCCCGGAATAATGGTAGGAAATGGTCTGACGGGTCTCAGCGTTATGTGCAGGGCTGACTGTATTAATTGATTCCAGTTTTCAGTGTAGAATGGTCTCGCATAGTTGTTTTTTGGGGGAGGAACCAAATGATTTGCAAAGCCGATTCATACCGGCATCATATCACACTCTACGGAGTAACGAGTGCTTAGGCAACGTTGCCGTGAACTTGCAGTATACCACAGTGCTGGCGTTCCGCCGGCATCTGTATTCCAGACAGGTGCTTTATTGGAAAGACCTGTCAAGCTTCGTCAATCCCTATGGCGCGGCCAGATCTCGATACGCCCGGAATTTGGTGCCCTGAAGTCTGACCGCGCTCTGAGGGGTAAAGCTCTGGGGTATGGTGAAGTTAAAGTATGGTATACGCTCGGGTCTACCGAGAACCTCAGATAGGTGGCTCGTTACTGGAAAAGGTCGCACTCGGAGCTATTCCGTGAGCAAGTCACATGCTATCCATGAAAGTCCAAATAGTGGACCAGTTAGAGCTCACCAGAGGTAAGAATCAGGACACGGCCCAGACTCTCACTAAAACACACCGAAAAGTCTACCATTTTGAATGAACAAAATATCATAACTACAATATCAGGATGGGAGCAACATACAATGATACATTTGAAAAGCTAAAAGCTATGGCCATGGCTTTTTCTAGCGAATCAGTCAATTACGGTGTGCGCTGCACGTACTGCAATATGCCTCTTGAGTCCGAATCTTCCAAGCTGCTTCCCCGTCAGCCTTTGTACCAGCAGGGCCGTGCCCCGATTCTTACTTAGGTCTCTGTCAGATGTGCCTTGTAAACTGTAGAAAGAAGAGAATCTAGCTATTTCGGTTGGTAATATTTATGTTTGGTGAATACCACAAAATGAGGGGTTATGGAATACACAGTGCTCAAAAATCTCACCGCAATATCTTAGACCTGCCAACTGGCGGCGACCAAGCTCGCGCAACAGCACTCAAGTCCGCAAGACTGGATTGAGGAAGCAGTCTCTCCTATGTCATCATGGAATTTTGGTTTCCCGAACTAACTGTCGACTACCGGACGCAGAATCCTACTACAATAGCATACCCCCTAAGTACTCTCTTGTCAGGCAATCATAACCATTGCAACAACCAATGTACTGTATATAAAATGGCTTTACATCGACTGCATTTTAACATACTTACGTCTGATACAATTGGAATGAACACCGTGAGGCCAAACTCTTGAAAACTTCAGGTACGTTGAAATGCGATTGATTTGGAATCGTTTTATACATTATTGTTGCAGTGGTCGTGATTGCCTGACAACTTTCAACATTGGGATTGAGCATTCGGGTGCGAATAATCACTTCTCTCAGATCTTTCGTTGGGCCACTACAAGATGAAGCGGCACACGGCATTCCGACGCGCGTGACAGTTGCGGCGTTCCTGGTCTACACAGTAGTCGCCCGAGATAAGAGGTACGGGTAATTCCCGCGACGGGATTTCCCCAGACGATTTGTAACTACCGTACCGCAGAACCTCATGTGCCGTAATGAAGATCCATTTCTCCATGTGGAGTACGGTATCTTCGAGCTCTTTCAAAATCAGGCAAGATTCGGGGCAGCGTGCGCCTGTGCCGCCATCACGACGAAGCCGATCTGAGAGTCCTCACGCTGCGCGATCAAGACGGCGTCCTGCACAATGGAAATATTGCCTCGATAAAAATTTGACTACCAGCTGACAACATGCTTGCGGCGTGATGGAACTTGGTCATATCCAAGAAACTCTCATCATGCATCATCGCTATACACGTGGCGAAAATTTGAAGGTTGACTGCTCCCCGCAACCAGCTAATAAAACGGCGCGGGGCAATGGCGAGCATGGATAGTAAAGTTCAAGACCAACGTGCCGTGATGTGGGTATGCATGGGCTGGATATGAATGGCTGCTCCATCGGTACCGATCGTCTAGTAGAGACACTACTGCGTGAAAGTTTGGTGGAGGGTGATTGAAGAAGCATAATCGGTAATTGCCGTTTATTCGAAGAATGTGTTAGAAATGGGAACAGATGAAGCTCAACCACGAGTATTATATCGTGCCTCACCGTTAACAAGATCATCAATGGGGCTATCAGCCACGATATGCTGGCTGGTGAAGGAAGGTCTTGCAAAAACTGCGCTATTAAGTTCAGTTTGAGTTGAAAGCGGTCAGAATTGCAGACTAGTTGGTCGCTGGACGGCGGCCTAGCAGTCCAAAGTCCGTCGAGTTCGGGTGACATTTGATTTGTCGAAGGACGGAGAGGGCGCTTTTGAGCCCAGAATAATTGCAGGAAAATGCATGCACGCCATCTCGGGCTCTTAGTTGTTTTTGGTAGCTCGTCCCATTGCAGAAGCGACCAGAACATAGCATTTATCGACTCTTGGTAGTTGTGAACAGCACATTGCTCTTGGTCAAGCGCAATGCAGGTTACCAAATGGGCTCCAAAAGTGTGATGCGTCTCCATACCTATTAACCGAACAGTGGCGCGACAGCCGTGCTAAGCCCTGGCCTGCGTTCATCTTCTATCTCGTCGAATCTGTCAACTCCTCCAACACTCTGCCCACTGCAACTATCCTACCAAATTGCTCACTACGATCTTGTCTGTCCTGAGCAGTCCAGGCGAGGTTCCACTGCGGCGAGAGGGCACAACAGTAGAGATTCCTGGTGCCGTCTCGAACACAATAGCTACCTACACATTCTTGGACGCGCGCGAACTATCGCTTCCTGTCGCAACGAACCGGTCAGTTCCAACCGGCTCATCGGTCTTCAGCAGCCGCCCTCACCGATATTCTGACCGTTGCGCCCCCTCTCCGATCCAACCACGCCACTTGAGCGAGCAGCAAAATCCGCGCAGTTGATATCCCCACTTGGCCTGGCCGCTTTGCCCACCTGCTCCTTGGGCCTGCCTGCCCTTGATTTGTTTCCCTTGCTCACGGCACGGCACCAGACCGGGCAGCAGTCTGTCTGTTGCACCATTATTCCTCTATCCTCTGGATTTTTCTTGGCACGTTTTATTTTTATTTTGCCAGTTGGCAACATTGTCGAACACCTGGTCACGGGCACTTGCGTTCGTTCCCGCTGCATCCACTCAGTGGTCCATCATTGCGCCGTGCGGGTCAGTGGATGAGCATTCTACCCGCACGCTCTTGACACGGTGAAGCTGAGGGCGGTTCAAGTCATATTTCCTGCTGCTAACAACACCCCTTTCCTAAACGGGTCGAGGCGCCAAATTTGTACCGTCCAAGACGATGCCGGAGCACACGCCTGCTCCGCGCCCGTGTCTCCGGCCCTCGTCACACCGGTCTAATTGCGATACAATGGTAAGAAGACATTATGTTTTTGCCCTTATACTCATTCTATCCACATGAACATCGTCCTGGCTACTGCTGTTGTGGTTTCTTTTTATCGTTACCAGATTGTTGTTCTCAAGATTGGAAGCTACTATTATGATTGTTCTTGTTATTGAAGACGGACACGGATGGATGGATGTATCGTTCGGCGATTCGCTTTCCTAGTGTCATTGATTTCATCTTCGTCTTATCTTCCTATTTTGATGCCGTGCCGGCAGCAAGTGTTGGCAAGCGCGCTTCCTTGCAAGTCTGAACCGTGTCGGCCGGTCCATTGATTAGCCTCCAGAATCATACATCAAAGAAGCGCCGGCTTTCTGGCTACGAGGACGCCACCGTGCCGCCGTCCTCCCAGGATCAACTATATTTACCCTCACCAGCCGTAACCGCGCGGCTGGTAGTCCCATTCTCGGCAAACGATATACAAATACTCGACCAGGCTGCATCTATCTTGCAATGTCAACATTCTGATCTGCTGGCGTTGCAACAAGAGTCGAGTTGTCACACCGTCACATCTCCGGTTACACCTGTGACACCTTTGACACCTTCTGAGCCAACGTATTATCCTGCTGGTAAGAGACAGCGAATGCAGCTAGACACTACAGCCACATCAGTTAAGGAGACTGCCCCGTCAGCTGTCGTAGCCAGCATGAAACCTCAGTGCGACGATGACCACCCAGATGCCGGATTCTCACTTGGAATCACGGGATCGCGCATAGCTAATGCTTTCGCCAATTTCACCTTTTGCATGCCATGCTCCCCTCGTGAGTTGCCGCCAGGTACGTAAAGCCTCGAGTGAACATGAGGCCACGATGTGAGGCCTCAAGCTGACATATCCGTAAGGCTACTCGGGTGTCTCTGTTTCATCAAGTAGCTCACAAAGGACGCGAGCCTACTCTGACGAGAAGGTGGCCTGTTCTGATGAGCAAATTCAAGTTTGGGGGAACACGACATGCCCGCCACCTGAGACAGGTGGTGCGGATATGGACTTCAATAATGTTGCTCCTGTCCCTTCGTTTATGTCTGGGTATCCGGTCCTGCAGCCCGCAAGAACAATGTCAGTCCAACCCAGCACGAGAGCTGAGGGAATGGTGTATCCCGAGCCGCATTTTGCGTCACAGTTCTATGGACAACCTCATCCCCCTCTGGCCGGACTGCCAGGGGTTAACAATCACGTGGTGAATCACGTGACGTACACTGAAAGCCTTTACTCACCTCAGCATGGCATGCCCGGCAATACGGTTCAGTATGCCACACCCGTAATCACACCAATGGCGGATGAGCTGCCACAAGATCAAAGGTTTCTCGAAACAGGTAGCTTAGCCTTGAATCAGCGTCCTCCTCCAGCCAAGCGAGGCCCGTTTAAGAGTCACGCAGATCGTGAGAAAACTGCCGAAACGCGGAGGATAGGGTCTTGCATCCGCTGCCGAATGCAACGCATCAGAGTAAGTGAAAGAAGTATTACGAACAATCTCGCCAATGCTGACTCAGCCTAGTGCAAAACCAACCCTGACGATAAATCGGGAGCCTGCTTGACCTGCATGTCTCTGAATCCTGGTAAGGTCAGACGGCAACCCTGTCTCCGGTATAAGATTACGGACATACGATTGTCAAAGCCTGGCCAGGTTAAGGGTTTTGAATGGACGCAACGATGGGCTGGAGGCATAGCTGACGATATCTCACAATGGGCATCTTCTGACACCAAGACCGTTTTCGTGACTGAAGGGTATACAACTTGTGGCGTTCGGCTTCGTGTCCGTGAGTTCATTCCTCAAAAGGGGGATGCTCTAATGAGGAGTTGGGTGGTCGATGGGATTAGAAAAAGCGTTGAAATTCCTCCATATGCCATTGTGAACATGGATGAGGCCAAGTCAGACTATTCGAGCCACTTGGAAACCAAGATGGTTGAGTGCAACCGAAACGTGGTGCACAACAAGGATCGCCTAATTAGTGGAACTTACGGTCTGGCGCACAAGATGGTCAGGGAGGCAGCAACAGAGAAGGAGCGGGATCTGCTGCGAAAGGCTCTGATGCTATGGATGTCGGTGAGGCTAACTACGAAATCCACTTACATCGTTGGAGACCAGACTTTGGGTATGGATAAGAGCATTTTAGATGAAACGAGCGGGATGGCGGGACGTATACCGTTACCACCTGTGATGGGACGCCAGATCGAACTCATCATGATTGATCAAATACAAGCCAAGCTCCGGAAAGAAGTTCTGGTTAGCTTACAGAGTATGACACAAAACCGACCTCAAGGGTGTTGGCTTACGATCTATCTTGTTTCCTTCATTCTTCTCCATAACGTATCGTTGCTCTGTCAGCATGACGCTGCGTACGCTCGGAAGCATGGCATGAAGGTTAGTCTAGCTGAGCGGACCCCCCAGGTTGCCGGATGCGAAGAAACTTTTCTGATATCCTATCACAGAGTCATTTCGCCAGAGAGGACATGGTTAGAGAATACCAACAAGGTGAGTTAACTGCGACAGGGGCCTTCTCCCTCCACCCTCCCCCCCAATTCTTTCATGATAGCTAACAGGAGTCGCAACAGGTGCCGATACCCTCCTCGCATACTTCCATTATGATAGTAAAGGTGAGTAGAGTCAGGTTGCAGGTTTCCCCACGCTAAGGATTCACAACTGATCCGATTTGCATTTGTAGCGGCCTACCCATTCAGCAACGCGTGCAAAGACGAGGAACTCGAGTCCCTTGCCCACCTGAATGAGGTTCAGAAGAAATACGTGAAGCGAACACGTGCCATCATCGAGTCGCAAAGTAGGTCACTTCTTGAACCTGTATTTGAGGTTTCATCGATGAGCCGACTGTTGGGAAAATACTAACATCAATTCAGAAGTACATTGGGAAGCAGTCCGGACAAACAGAGACTTCGAGAATGACATGTTCTTCGTCAGCCATCTCTATGTGGAAAATTACCAGGATGAGCAACGCCCGACGATGTGATGGAGAAATGGTGTAGATCTATCTGTTCTTGGCAATCGGATAATGGCTTGGTTGGTGGCCATTCAGAGAAGCATGAAAACCATTGCTAGCTCTCGGGGTTCGTTCTGGGTTTTTGTTGTTGCATTCCTCGGTTGGGACAGCGTTGGCATGCATACCTCCAAACGTGATTTTCGGGTCAATGATCTCACGGCTGTTTTGGTGTATAGGTCGCATTTTTGGGGTTGAGCGTTTCAATGTCCACCGAATCTAAAATTTGTGAATACCTGATATTAAGCTGGTTAATTATTCAACTGAATGTGAAAATGTCAGATTTGATATATATCGTGAGGCGCACCACGTATTCATGCTATTCGCCAGGGAGATTATCGACCTTATTATTGCAGTTTTGACCAGCTTACAGGTCACCACCCATACTCCGTAGAAGAAATCTAAGAAACCTTACCAGTTCAGTTATGCCAGGTTGTTCTTTACTGCAAATGCACTACTCATCTTGCTGAATACGAAGGGCGAATAAACAAGGCCTAGGTTACTAGATGCTCGACCAAACGATGTCGATACTGTATAATTAATTACCCGTCGTCCAACAGGCTGGGCTTTGGGAGTGTATTCCGTAAGTAAATAGAGGAAAATGAGAGCTGGTGTGATCTTCGAGTCCAACCAGTTATCAAGTTGATGGGGAGCTGGTACAGTTGCAACGATCCTTGATGTGCTCGTTGTACAAACACCTGTTAGTTACTTCGCAAAATTGTGTCGTCGAGGTTTTGCATAGGTGTGGTTAATGTGAGCCCATAGATTCATCCCCATTGCAGTGCCTTTTGATACAATGTTCACTGTTGCGTTATGCAATGCCAACCGTTCATCGAGCGCACTTCAGGCTCTGCATGGTAATTGGCCGGAAAAGGTGGAAGATGAATTGCGTACAGTAGATAATGAGGTCGATGAAGCTTGACATCGTTGAATTGCCTAACGAACACCCGTATAGTAGATGGTGGCCCGGCATCTTGGGCAAAACTCCGAATAGAGTATATCCAATCGCTGATCTTAAATCGTACCGGTAACCAACGAGACGCTAGAAATTAGTGGGATTGTTCTGTGTTTTCATCGATCCAATCAATGCTCCGCGGCTCAGGACGGGTTTTAGCTTGTTCCATTGTCTTGGGCGCCGCCAACGATTGGAAGCTTCCCGCTCTTCTTCATAATCGATCCGTCATCGCAATCTAACAACTTGTGCCATTGCGTATCCAGTGGGATGCTGAGGCGGCACGGCAACCATCAATCGCCGAAGAAGCTTCTTCTGCACTTCTGTAGATTCTGCGATCCGTTCCCATGAACTCATTTGACGGACTCTGGTTGCAGCGTTTTCGTTCGTCGCGCGTTCTAACGATGATTGATTGAGAGCCAACCCCTGCCGGACCAGTCTGCCGTCCTGCCGGCCAAAGATCTGTGGGACGTGACAGAAGATGGGGGGTATCGGTACCCACAATTCGTCTTGGCTTCGTGCTCACATGTTGGTTGGCTCTGCCTCCTGAACACGGAACACGATTGTTTCCAGAAGCAAAAGCCACGGCAAAGTACATATAGATATGCGGACACGGAGTCGGAACACTCTGGCATCCTTCAATTTTCAAACATCTAAACGGGGCTAATGAAACGTCTATAAGTGACATGTCATGTTCACATCAAGCTCCACTCTCATGATTATTTCGATCTTTCAATATGTCTGATCTGCTTGTCAGTGCGCACAGTAATACCGCCAGGCACTGGTAACGTAGAAGTATCCAAGTGACCAGGACCCTGCCTGCGACTACTATTCCAGGATGTTAGACCTATCCCGTCAGTCGCGAACTCGTAGCTCTAGGTAGAGTACATGCTCAAATCAAGCTGTACGAAGTAGCGATGCGCCCAATCATATCCGGATAATCAGCTTTTAAGCCCCGATATCCCAATCTGCCGGGTACAGTAAATGATTTTGGGAAGAGCTGCGAATCTGCAATCAGGGGGATGTCATGAAGCCTAAAACGGTCCCTGCATATTCGTACTTTTATTTTTTAGTTTTTTTAATGCCGTACTTCGATTCCACACCCGAGCAATTTGCATCTCTAGATAAATGGAAAAGTCCGCTGGTGTACGTTTCTAGATGGTTCTCTGGGCTATTGTTTCATCTTACAAAAAAGCTGGTTTTCCATAGATAATTTTTAGATGTTATGAAGTGTCAGGTGTTTTAACTACAACCCCGTGGACCGATCGAAGCGAGGTGAGATGGGACCCTGGACTGGTATGTAAATGGATAACGAGATCGAATCGATGCAGGTTTCTTGCCGGTGCAGTTCGATCTGCGAGCAGCGAGCAGATCAAACCAGGTAGCCTGGCTAGCACCGGCACATTTCTCGCACTGCAGTGCATCAAGTTCTCGGCCTGTTCGAGTGAGGCTCTGTGGTTTGTTCAAATCTCACACGTGGAGGGTGCGATGCTAGAATACGGCATTGTAGAATCCGCTGCCGCAACTCTTCGTATCCACATCTAAGAGCAAGGTACATACCTGTCTCTGCCACTCAAAGAGCTAATACCCCTGATGCGGTTTCCTGCACGCTGGCAAAGTTCCGGAAGGCCGGCTGCCAGTCACTCGATTGCTCAATCATCTCGTCCAGAGCCGAGAGCCACTGATCGGTGATTATATTCAGTCATTTTGCCAATTTGCGTGTCAACAGGTTGGACTGCTACAGCGCGCTTCCTGCATTCTGCATCCGGGGTCCCACAGAGGTTAGATCCAGCCCCCTGGGCAAGGACGTGCAAGGGACAAATGGGAAGCCGGCCATGACTGACCTGGGCAACCAAAACTTCCCTAGCACGCATTCCTTTTTGGCTCCAAGACGGGTTCGACTCGTCGCGGTCGAACGTCAGCATAGCTGCTTCGCATCCTAAAGCAAGCCCCTTTCCATGCAAAACATATTTGCTTACCTTCTCAGACGCTGTGCAACATGGGAGATGGCCCTGCTCATGCAGTGCATCTCTTCTTCCGCGTCCCTCCTCCTGAGCGTGCTCGGTTGCGCGCGGTGGCGCTTTTGTCGTTTGCAATGACAATCTCCATCGTCTTGCTGCCGGTACCGTCCATGAACCTTTGCCTGTAGTTTCTATCCCGTCTTCACAGTGCTGGAGGCTCGACTGTTGGGCGGACCCCCAACTAATCATTCTCCATTCTTCCTTTTTAAGGTTAGTACAATTAAGCCACAAGTCCACCATACCAGCCGTGCTTGGCTCTTCGTTGATTGCTTCTATGCCTTCTTCAACTTGTCTACCGTACTGGTATTGGGTATCTGGGACCTCCGCTAATTTTCACTATCGTCATCCCCATCCGCGCGCATCTATGAGCCGTGTCACGGTACTTTCATGCCCGCGTAGGTACTGCCGGTGGGACCGTGAATTTCTCTTCAGCCCTTCGTGATCTGTGCTTGTTCCTAGTCATTGGACCTGGTCCAGGGACACGACGACTAGAGGGCTTCTAGTCTAACAAGTCTTCTTCTAGAAGTATTTATGAAGCAGGCACATCACCTCTCTTTCCCTCCCTTTAATACCACCAGGACCAACTCCCACGCCTCTCTTTATTTTCATCGCACCCTGTCTGACTGCAAAATATTGCCAACCTTGGAGCTCGCGGCACTCGAATATCAAGTTGATACGTGGCCCATCACGAAACCGACAACTGTACAGTACCATCGTTCGAAGATATCACGCTTAGGACCCATCCACGCCAGAATAATAGAGTCAAGATGGTCTACGCTAGCTCCGGGCCAGCATTGGCCTTGTCGCACAACCGATGCGCAAATTCTCGATGGGAGGGCTGTCGTGCTGGAACCGAAGAACCGTTGGGCCTTCCCGCTGGCTTCCCACAGACACTCGATTCCGATATGGCATGGACGGGAGCAACATATCAAGATAACAGCCAATATATCTACCAATTAACAACCGAGGACAAGATGGAGATCACCAAGGCATTAGCCAAATTTAAGTGTAAGCGCACCGAAAGCACCACAGTTTATGAGGTCATCGTTAATGATTTGCAGCTCTGGAACTGGATGGTGACCAAGTTGACGTACACAACTTCATACTCCCCAATCTAGGATCAAAGTTGACTACGATATCGGAGGATTTGCATGATGGGAAGGGTTTCTCAGTGATCCGGGGGATCACACCCGCGGACTACTCTGTTGAAGATCTCATGATCATATGGTTAGGTATTCAAGCATACATTGCCGATAAAAAGGGGCGACAAGACCACATGGGCAACATGCTTGGTAAGTTGGTCCATACACAATTTCGGCGGCCATACTAACAGACGCACAGTACACATCGTCGCAGATAACTCTTCCAAGCTCACAGATAGTCACCACAGACATTCGACCTCCTCCATTGTATGTCTTCTGGTCACTACCTGCTGATGGATATATCTGACCTTGCATGTAGTGTTTTCACCAGGAAGAGGCAACTGACATTGCCGCCTGGCTCACACGAAGTACCGCCGCCATGGGAGGTCGTTGTATTATATCCTCGTTCTATCATGTTTACAACGTTCTTGCTGCCCATCGACCCGATATCATACGCACGCTAGCTAAGTCTGATTGGCCATTCGCGATGTAAGCCAAATCATTGTTTTCCTATCTTCTTGCTATATGGCTAATTAGTTTTGTAGTCCCCGTTTTCAGTGCCGTCCAGTGATCTTCAGCCACAACTCCAGGGTGTTGATGAACCTGACGGGTCGCACTCCCTTAATTGGTAGTGCCATCCACGAGCGACCAAAGCACCTCCCTACAATCAATGCGCAACAAGAGGAAGCGCTCAGCGTCATCGAGGCCATCGCTCAAGCCACCCAACTCGAGATTCAGACCCAAGCAGGAGACATGCATTTTATCAACAATTTAACTGTAATGCATCGGCGTGAAGGATTTGTGAACGGTACAACCAGCAATGATCGACGCCATTTAGTGCGAATGCGCCTTCGCAGCTCGCGTTTAGGCTGGTCGATTCCCGAGGAACTTCAGCGAGATTGGACTGATGCGTATGAACGAAAGGGCGCCGCCCGCACATGGCACCTTGAGCCAATGCCCAGTGATGCGTACCCGCTCCGCAAATATACCAATT
>JAOYMO020425572.1:0-23706 GCA_025802455.2 Iodosphaeria phyllophila | reverse complement strand
CCGATCTGGGTTAATGGGAAGACGGGCTTCTGGATTCGGGACTGGGTTTATCTTTTTCTGTGCATAGCTTGTTTGGGCTGGGGAGGTTTATAATAGAGGGAATGGCGATTGTGGATAGCGGACGGGGTTTAGGAGTTTTTTTTTCTTGCGTGATTCATTTGAAATTTAAGTTTTGCGTTTTGCGTTTTGTGATTGCGATTTCTAGTTTTGATGATTTCGAGGCAAATGTTGGGTCACGAGGAAAAGGGATGCAAGTCGATGCGAATGTGCGTTAACAACTTCAGGTACCAGTATCGTTCTATTTGGGATTAATATGGATTCAATTCTGGACTCTGGGTATCACATATGCCTAAACGTATTCCCGCTCGCACTCCTCCGTTTCTTCCTCTGCCTCGCCTTATCATCCTCTTCGGGCTGTGCCGGCGGATTTTGTGAATTCTTCTTCCTAGACTCCGGTACAAATGTCACAGAACGCTCGCCCACTACGTCACTGGCGCGATATTTACTACTGGACGACGAGGTCTGATCCGTCTTCTGTGCTCGTGATCCAAAAGCAATGTCTTTGCGCGGTCTCGCGCCGGCGGCATTGCTGGACATGGACACGCGCATCTCGACGTCGTCGTCGTCTCCGTCCCCAGGATTCCTGCGCTGAGCGACGATTTCGTCCTCGCTCTCCTGCATCTCGTCGCCCGATCCGCTATTTTCCCCATCCCCATCCCCATCCCCATCCCGGGGCCGCGAGCCCGCGTCCATAGCGCCGCCGGCTCTCGCATTCGCAACCGTGCTCGGGTTCAGCGCCACGAACTCTCTGCTTGTCTCATCGACCTGGAACTCCGGGTCGGCGAAGAGTCTTCCAAACCGGT
Organism: Iodosphaeria phyllophila; assembly: GCA_025802455.2. Lineage (NCBI taxonomy): Eukaryota > Fungi > Ascomycota > Sordariomycetes > Amphisphaeriales > Iodosphaeriaceae > Iodosphaeria > Iodosphaeria phyllophila. The sequence goes on along the minus strand of JAOYMO020425572.1, from coordinate 22,843 downwards.
CATCGCCCAGCAAGCCGGCGCTCGTATCGACTTGCGGGCGGTTCTCCTGCCTCTTGAGCAGCTTGTCGACGACGCCCTGGTTGACCTTGACTTTCTTGGTGGCGCGGATGCGGGTGGCGCGGTCCTTGTCGATCCTCTCCTTGACGCGCTTGGCGCGCTCTTCCTCCCAGGCGTAGGGGTTCGTGATAAGGCGGGCCTGGTCGTAGAGTTTGGAGGCGATGAAATAGCCGTGCATGTAGGGACGTAGCAGGTTGGTCTTGCCAACCAGATGGTCGAGGCTGAGGGAGCGGAGGTCGGGCAGGGTGAGGAACTTGTAGTTATCGTAGGCGTCCTTTTGGACTTCTTCGGCCATCTCTTCCACCATGTTGTCGAGATAGGAACACCAGCGGGGCGCAGGCCCGAGCTGCGGGATGAAGAAACTGTGTTGTTGCGGTCCTTCGTTGGCGGTGAGCAGCATGCCTGTGTTCTTGCACCAGGCCGCTTTGTTGATGTCGACGCGGAGCTCGATCGAGGTCCAGGGCTGGCCGTCGTGCTCGTCCCATATCTTGATGGTGCGGGCGTCGGAGGAGAGGATTTTCTTTTCCTGCGAGGCGGTGGTGAGGTGGATGAGATCTTTGATGGGCGAGCTCATGCCGTGGTCTTTAGTCAAGAGCGGAACGGGACTGCGGAGATCGTAGATTTTGACGATGCCCTCGGAGGACCCAGTAGCTAGGGATAGGCCTGTGCTGGCGAAATCCAGAGCAGTAATGCCACCTTCTTTCCCTTGTATTATTGTTGCCACCCGCGATTTGCTACGGGCATCGAAGAACTCGATGGTCCCGATACTAGTTCCGAACGCGGCTAGATTGTGGCTCGTCTCGGCCATGGCGGCCACATTTACGCTCCCGACTCCGATACTGCCCTGCAGTCCTATCTCAACAGTGTCTGTACTTTCTTGTCCTACGTCGACATGGTATGATTTCATGAACCGGCCTTGCTCCATATTCAAGCGGAAAACCTCGCCATTCCCCTCCGCATCCAGCCCAACAGAGGGAACCAGCGCCTCGCATGAGACACGATCATAGACAAGATCGCGGCCGTATCGCGGCAGCCTCGTCTCATAATGCTTCTCTCCCTTGGTGTGGATCTCGAGCTTGCGGTCCGACTGCAGATGCAAGGACTTAGTGTAGTCGGTGGAGAGGAGAACGAAAGTGGTGTTGAGCGAAGTCGTGTGTCTAGAGAAAGAGAGTGAGAGTTCGGGCAGGTTATGGACATGGATCTGGGGTTTGTAGGTGCCGGTGGACATGAGCCAGTCGCCATCTTCGCTGATGCGGATGCATTGGGAGGCCGCGTTGAAGCCGAAGTCTTGTAGGAGCTCGACCCGGTTCTGATATTCGGCGTCGTTCTTGAGACTGCGTTTTCGGCGGCGGGCGAGCCAGTCGGGGAGTGGCCGTGCCGTTTCGGCGCCCGCGATCGTGTAGACCGATACGTCGCCTATCTTTTCGCTCTTCATGACGATTACAACTAGGTATTGAGCGGGGAGGGGGGCCTTCTTAAATTGACTGCTGTCTCTGAGAGTTCCAGCTGCCACAACATCATCAACAGGATCGCAACTTTTTGATCGATAATCGATAAGAGCGTGAGCCGAGTACCTTAAGCACGGTGCGGAGCTCGCCTTTAGACTTTCTTTGCACTGTGTATGATGCGGAAGGTCGTGATGCGCATGCACTATGATTCGCCGAGTGGGCACCACGCAGCTTCGGCCCGCCTGTCGAACGAATCGCTACCAAGCCGCTAGGGGCCGTTATTCCTGGCAAGGTACCAACCGGTACCCCCCCCCCCCCCCCTGGCGACATCCACGACCTGGATCGACATCAGAACCACCTCGACGACGGCATCCCTACGCCGTGAAAACACAGCGCAATCTGGCCTGTCGCACCAATTCATCCTCCTCGTCCCACCCACGATACCTACCAGACCTGCTCTCGGCGTCAGGTCTTCTTGTCCCTTTACAGCGGCCGATCGCTCAACCCGCAAATAGATCCCCGCGTGGCGACGCGTTCTGGGTGGGCGTGGAAAAAAAAAAGAGGGTCAAAAAGTTGAGAAAGCGCGCCTACCAACGACCCGCCGCCGGTTTTGCGGCAATGGAGTCGAGCAGGTCGAGCGTGCTTTCCGAGAAACCTTTTGGCGTCCAACCCGGCTTCTTCCTGTCCAGGTATCTACCGTACCCAGCTGGGAAGAAGAAGAGGAGTGCCTGATATTGCGACAGGCATATGGCTGGGCCACCGACGTTGTGCCATCATCGCTACTTCGCACACGCTCACGCACACGCACACGCACACGCACACGCACACGCACACGCTCACGCACACGCAGCAGTAGCAGCAGTAGCAGCAGCAGATTATTTCCATCTGTCCCAATTCCGGGTCCGTCTTGCCTTCGTCGATTCCATCGTGGTCACGGCGATATGGACACTGCTGACTACGAGACTAACGCCATAGTAGTTGTGAGTGTTTTGGGGGGGAACAAGTCCTAGCTAGGATCAAAAGACATCTCTGGTATGAGGGAAACCAAAGCCAAACTGACATGCAAACAGAACCACGTCACCTCTGCTCACTATGCCCTTTACGAACCCGCGTCCTCGACGACCGTGCTCGGCGGACCCGTCGCGCTCCAACTCGAGGCCGGTCTACGAGACAATGGATTCCTCGCCTACTTCGACCCGGTGCGACGGGGGATATGGTGTTTTCGCTTGGGTCAGAAGAATGCCACGGTCGAGCCGCCAGCGTTTACCAGGTCGATAGAAAATTTTGATTTTATCTTGGGTATTGCAGAGGAAGGCGCATTCGAGCTTGCCAATTTGGCCAAGACCAGATCGAGCTCCAATGCTCCGGCCTCCGCCTCTGCCTCCGCGACTAGCTCAAGTTTAACGGCCCACTCGGGGGCGGGAGATCAAGATAGTAGCAGAAACCTGGCTATATCCGACGGAAAAGCTCACCCTTCCACCTCCCTCAAGGATCTTTACGAGCATCTCGTGTCCGCCATACTATCGGCCTTGACCACGGGCTTCTGCGTCAGGACGGGAGCCCTGCCGCTAAACTCGCGCACGCTGCTACTGTCTCGCGATTCGAATGTAGCCAACATGTCTTGCCTCGACCCGATCCTCGGCTCTCTGCGCGTCTACCTGACCACCACTGGTGTGCTCATCGCCACCATCAGCCTGTCTTTCGTCCGAGGTTTGAGGACCGTTGCCAATTCCCCTCACTCCTCTCCTCCGTTGGGCACCACAGTCCTCGCCGCGCCCTTGGGCCTATTTGCCACGGGAGCGATGGCTGCCGATGGTGACGCAGCCGCCGATGTTTCCTCCACCAGTCGTACACCAGATCATCAGGCGGTGCGCGTGCGTCACAGCAAAGAAAAAGACAGCCGGCTCAACCGATTATTCGCCGAATCTCACTACCAGACTTGGCAGTCTTATTGTCTACAGCTTCTCCGATCTCGATCTGTCTCCTTCCCCTTGACTGATGCTCAGAAATGGCTCGGTCTGGATCGTCTACGCCGGAAGCCTCTCGATGCGGATCCAGACGGCAGACAAACACCATGGCAACCAATCGCTCCCTCTTCCGTTCTTGTCTGGCCTGCTGACCTCTGCTTCTGCAAGGCGGCCTTGTCCAATCTGAGCCTTTCTGGAACGTCAAGTCTTGGAGGTGACGCCGATAATGACAAGAAAGGACTTTCCGACGCAAATCCGAAACCTTACGACCCCTTGGTCCATGCTCAGTTCTGGGCTCTCGCCGCCCAAGAACGAGATGCCACGCTCATGAAAAGGAAACGTGAACGTCAAGCAGCAACCTCGACTGCCGAGGTAAACATGTCTGACAACGGCCTACTGCCACCCTCTAGCGGTCTTTCCCCTTTCGCTGTACATCGAAACGCCAACGCCCAGCCGGCGCTGCCTCCGGGGGCCATGTACCCCACTCCACCCGATGGGGTGCATATTCCCGTAGGCGCCACCCCGTCCATGGACGGCACCGCCTCGAGTCCGGGAAATCAAACCAGCATCGCTGCGGTGGTCGATATCGATACAATCATGGCCACGGGGCCGACAGAGTCATTCAACAACGGTGGCTGGGAGACGATCGTGTCTACGCGTAAGGATCCGCGCACGTCGTCTTTTGAATCCGAGAACTTGTTCGGGGATCTCGGCACCGACATGTTCGGCGACAACAATATCACCGACGCCGATTTCAGCTTTTTTGATCAACAACCTGCGGACATGGGTCTGGGACTGGACTTGAATGACGTCCCAAACTCCACAGCTCATGACCTAGGCCAACATGTTACCACTCTTGCGGGAGAGAATAATGCCGTGGCCCAAGGGCAAATGCAAATACAAGGACATGGGCAAGTGCGAGGGCAAGGGCAAAGGCAGCACAGAAGCGAAGAAACTCATCTACCTCCACCCCCGCCCCCACACGTCTTTGCGAAGCCTGCCCGTAGGGGGGCGAGGAGCAATACGACAGACCTATCCCTTCGGCACGCCAACAACACTGACTCGACCCTGACCCGAGGCGCTGGCATCAAAAGACATGCCAGCCCTTTCAACCCCGACACCGTTTTCAAACGCGTCAGGGCCTCCCTCCATACTAATAATAATCACAACAATCATGCCTTCCAACGAAACGCGCGCGTACCTTCGGCCTATCTCGGCACTATCATGTTTGAAAGAGTCGATTTCAACCCGACCTTGTTCCAGGTGCAAAGCAAATACCGGACTGACGGCCCCTTTCATGTCCCCACGGACCGAATCCACGTCGAGACTGCCCCCGTCACCAGTACCCTCCCTACTACAGATTACCTCAAACGACACGGGAAAGGTCGCAGGAAAAAGCAACGACCGCCTAATAACTATCTCGAGGTTCAGGGGAAAATGGCGGGTGCGCCGGGCTGCATACCCCAACAGCCAAGTCCTGTCGAGGCAGACAATGCGCTGTCCGACGCTGACGATAGCAGCCTTGTGTCGGACATGGATGATTCGAGCAGCGAGAATGGGAGCGTCGGACCGCTATCACCCAGCAAGTCTGTAGGACCAAGAAGGGGGCGGCTGGACGATGACCTGGAATCCATCGCTCTGTCTACGAGAGAGGCCGAGGACTCTCAGGCCTCGCCCATCGCTTTGGATCTCCCCCGATCCATCAAGGCCGAGATCGAGCTGCCCCTGGCTAAATACTTCGCTGATCCCGAGCCCGCTTCGCTATCTCGCTCTATCATTTCCGACCAGGAGTTTATCCTCACCGCCCAGATCCTCACCGACCAGGCCTCGACCAGTACTCTTCCCATCACCATGGACAGGAACGATAAGGTGGCAACGAGCCTCGGTCGTCGACGCGACTTACTGAATATGACACGCCAGTCTCTCCGAGAGCTCCGCGCCACCCTGCCCGATTCCCTCGGAATACTCGAAGAATGGCAACTCCGCCCCTTCATCGAGGTACAAGACGTGCCTCTGCTCGGTCAGCCCAGGATACAGCCCCGTCTCGCCGGTGCAGAACAGACGAAGCCCAGCAACCTCTTCCAGATCCCATCGCCGCATCTAGAAATGCGGCGGAACGACTTAAGGCTCTCGGTCTTGCCCTCCGCGACCCAGTTCTGGGAGAGTCTTGGCCTGGGTCCGCCGCACGGGACGAAAGACGTCAAGGCGGTCTGCATCTATCCTGAACTCGGCGGGGTGGGCGATAGCGCGGCCGTCTTTCTCGACCGCATGCAGAGCGCGTACGAATCACTCAAGCTAGGCTCATTCGCGAGGCTGCCTTCCGATGAGATTCCCGGTGGCTTACTACCTTACCACATTGAGAACCCCCAGGATGGTAGTCCGCCATCCCTACGAGGTCCGTCGCTCTCGGAGGGCATTGTCAAGATCAGCGATAGCCTGCTGACTCTCGCGGTGAAAGAGACGAACTTCGTCATGTTCGTCGTCTACCCTCGCGACGTGTCCATCGCCCTGATGGAATCCTGCTTCATGTTCCACCAGCTCTTCGAACGATGCCGCAAGCTCCTAGCCAACAAGCGCAAGCCCGTCGAGAACGACATAGTCCTGCAGCTCGTCCCATTAGATTTCATCGCCTCCCCTGACTCCCTCGTCGTCCCCTTTCCCTCCGCGTACACCAAGCTCGCCTCCGAAGTTTACGATCGCTGCACCTTGTTCTCTGGCCCCATGCCCGCCCCCTCCATCATCCTTGAGAAACTCCCCCCGCGCATGATCGACTTCAGAGTCACCACCATGCCCTCCGCCAGCCTGCTCCAGGAGAACACTTGCCTCCACGTCGCCTACGCCCAGAGCATCGACGATCGCTGGGTCACGGCCGCTTGGACCGACAACTCGGGACGACAGCAGAGCACCGCCTCCTACTGTCTGGCGCGCCGGGACCGGCCCGCGGGATCCGCCACCCCGATGGCGGCCATCGCGGCCGAGATCTGGGAGACGACGCGCGATCTGATCCGTCACTCCAAGGTCCACTGGCGTGTCATGCTTGCCAAGTGCGGCGTCATGGGGCAAGCCGAGATCGAGACCTGGGCGAATCTGGCCCAGCTGAACCAGGACGACGCCGGGGGTTGCAACGTTAGTCTGACCTTGATCACAGTGGATTCGGACCCGAGCCTGCAGTTGCTCCCGCCCGCTTGGAAAGCACCCAGCTCTATCGGTCCCCACAATCCAACCCATCCTAACTCTACCCATCCCGCACCAAACTCAGCCCCGGATACCCCGCCCACCGACCCCGACCCCGCCGAAACGACCCTCGTCGACCTCACCGACCAGACCCACGGCGCCATCCTTGCCCACCGCCTCTCCAACACCCACTCCCCCGTCGTCCTGGCCCCCGCCATCGCTTCCGGCTACCTCATCAAGCGCACCGGCCCGCGGCCCGAGGACCCCCCCGCCCTCCTCGAGGTCAATATCGTCTTCTGCGAGGGCAACCACCCGCGCGCCCACGAGGTGCTGCTCCGCGAGGTGCTGGGCTATTACCGCAATTTGGGCACGCTGGCCAGGGCTAGGGGTATGTTGGGTGGCGAGGATGCGAGGCCGTGGCATGTTGGGGCTGCGGAGAGGGGGGTTAGAGGGGTTTGGGGGGGGATGTAGGGGATAGGTGAGGATTGATGCGATGAGCTGGACTTTTGAGGCTGGGCTTGTTGTGTGGGTCGTTAGATAATCGTGCGGGCTTGGGTTGGATGGAGGAGTTGATCATGCTGGTGCTGGTGCAAATAAGGCAGGACAGGGTAGGGAATGGGAAAGGGAAAATTTTTCAATCTGCAAGGCGCGAGGCGATGGGAGATGCGGGTGGTGGATCGGACGGGGTGGGATGGGCTTGGGCTGTCATAGCATGGTTGGATGGATTGGGGTATTGGAGTTTTGTGGCGTTTCGGAGAGGGGGAGGGGAGAGAGATTTAGGGGGATGGGAGAACGGGTGTAGACATGGTAGTTGCAGTGGGGACGCGTTGAGATAGCTTTTTCTAGGCATGGAATTGGAGCTTGTTTGGTGAGGGATCATCTGGTGAGAGTTGACATTTCTACCGCGCCTTGACGGAAAGTGTGTCTTTCCTGGTAAGGTGAGCTACTGTACTGCCATGGAAACGCCAGTTTGGCGGAGAGAATGTGGATATTTGCAGGCCGTACTGTATTGTATGGATTTGGTGCAAGTCTCATTCGGATTACCTCTGGTAGCGATCAAGTGTGCGCTCCGCCTACAGCCGGTTGTATCGATGCGGAAACTCACGATCAAGAGTATGGATTTTGCCTGTTCTTGAGGAAATGTGTAACTATGATACCGATATGGCACGGGCAAAAAGTTTTCTTAACACTGTATCTGTTTCTTGTGAAAGCCGGCCTTAGATTCAACAGCTACGTATTTCTTGGAGCCATTGGCTGCAATTCAGTTCAGCTCCTACATGTCGGTAGACCACTCCCTGGAATCTTGCATCTCTGATTTCTTTTTTTTTTCTTTTTTTTTTTCTTTTTTTCTTTTTTTTTTTTTTCTTTTTTTCTCTTCTTTTTCCACGCCATACTGTACTGTATCTCCATGCTCAGGATTTGAAGACAGACTGAGGCTGGCTCGAGGAGCTTGGATCACGGCGTGTGTGTGTGTGTGGTCAGGTGGTGTGGTACCGGTATGATAGGTATCCTTGTCCAGCGCGTTTCCTGATCTGGCTTGCTGGCTTGTACTTCACGCCGTTTTGGGATTTTGCTCGTGAGGCCTTCTGTCGCAGTCGGACAGGGTCGGGAAAAATATATACTGTGTAAGTACTTTTCTCATCGGCTGGCCGGAGAAGTGTCGATCTTATTTCCGAATCTGCTTGGCAGTGTCGGTGTGATGTTTCCGGACCTTGTGGTTGGATTGAGGCTCGGCTGCCGCCGCATCGGACACTCGGAGGGTCGGCCTTGTTGTGTCGCTACCGGTAGCAAGGGGCTGGCTTCAACGCCACAGTCTGAGGCGCACCACAAGGCACCGTGCAGAAGAGACTTTGTCTACTTGGTCACGTCACTGGACGAACGCCCTGTTTACCTGTGTAAATATTGTGTTGATACGTACGATTCTGGTCCATTTAAACGAAACACCTGCTGTGGGATAGGTAGTGGCCCAGACGCTGTTGACTAATTGCTGTGTGATACTTGAGCTGAGCAGCAATTTCGGTGATGAGCTGGGACTTTGCGAGCGTCACATGGATCGGGCCAGGATGTGCCATCTGCGAGCAGCAGCAAGTGGAAACCTGGGGCCCAAAAGTTGACATCGAGTTCTCGCCTTGACGCCATCAGCCCGTGCAGAACCCGTACGTTACATTTAGAAGTCTTCCAAAATCCCCGGGTCTTCTGCTGTCAGTCCTGGTCGTCCTTTTTACGCGTTCTCCGTCAAAGTGCAGGCCTCTTTCTTCCCCGGATAAGGCCGTTCTTGAGGTGGGAACATCATCATGTCGCCGGCATCGCGCCCAGGGTCACCGGATATTTTAACCACTTCTCCTCAGGATGAGTCAACAGTCAGGGACGGCCGTTCGAGGCCGCCTCCGAGCAGGCGCCGTGATAAGCCGCAGCTCTCCTGCGACGCATGCAGGCGGCGGAAGTGCGTAGTTTTATGAAATCGATACATTGTCATATCCCTCTCCGACCAATTCGCTGATAGAACTCACAGAGTTCGTTGCGATCGCCTGCAACCATGCAGGACATGTGTAGATCGAGGGCTTGGGTCCGTTTGTGTCTATCCTTCCGCGGTGCCTGTGCCCAGTCGTCCTCGCCATTCCGTTCAGCAACGGATGCGTGAGCTTGAGGATATGGTGACGAATCTCATGCAACGGCAACAGCAAGCTATGCCCGCCAATAATGCTGCTGCTGCTGCTGCTTCTTTATGTTCGCCGGATCACCAGCCCGAGGTGCCCGGGAGTCTGAAACGAACCGCTGAAGGCGTGAATTATCATGAGGGTGGCCACTGGACTGAAATACTGGATAGCATTGCTGAACTAAGGGATCACTTTGATGCGGAGAGCTTCATGACGGGGACGTCCGACTCCATGTCTCAGGACACCAATACTCACCAGCCATCGCAAACGCCGCTGCTTGTTAGCGGGTGTTGCAAACCTGCCACGAAGGCAGAGATTCTAGCGTCAGTGCCGGAGCGTGCTACCGTGGACCGACTCGTGTCCCGGTTTCTCAATATTCCTGATTTGTCCGCAGGTATGCTCAAGAGGTCTTAGCTTGCAGGGGTCAGGATGACTGACGGCTCCCAGGTCTTGTCCACAAAAGACAATTCCTAGATCAGGTGAATATTCGAACGTCATGAACGGGAAGATATGTGGCAGGTCTAATGCGCTCCTAGTACGATGAATTCTGGCGAGATCCATCTCATTCGTCTCTTATATGGATCGGCCTTCTTTTTGGCATCATGGCTTGCATGGCTACATACGCCGAATGGCAAGCTTTCATGCCTGCAGGAACCCAAGGGAGCCTATGCCCTACCCCTGAGGCAAACACCTTCCGCGAGCGATGCGTCCAGTGTTTATCGTTAGGTGGCTACACTCACGGTGGTCCGTATGTGATCGAAGCTCTCCTTGCGTATCTTGGGTGCGAGATTATCAGGCACAGCGATGCGAACTTTGGCGTATGTCTTGTGCGAGGGGTCATTGTACAGATTGCTATGAAAATGGGCCTTCATCGAGATCCGCGGCATTTCCCCAATTTAACCCCCTTTGAAGGGGAGATGCGTCGCCGTTTGTGGGCGGTCGTTTGGGTCGTCGATCTGGCCATCTCGTTCCAGCTCGGCCTGCCTAGTATTACTGCCGTCAACCAGATGGATACTGCCGAGCCACGGAACATTGAAGATAGCGAATTCGGTGAAAATTCCCTGGAGCTGCCACCTTCACATCCCGAGAGTCAACTCACTCCCATCCTACACATTATCGGCAAGATCCGAATCACAACCGTTTGGCGGGCTGTGCGCGAGTTTAGCGCGGACCCTCGTCCTCGGAGCGTTGAGGAGATTGCCACCATGGACCGAGCCATTCAAGACCTAAGAGACAATGGCATTCCCCCGTCACTGCGCTGGATATCGCTCGCGCAGTGCATTGGTAGCGACACGTTCATGATTTTACAGCGTATCTATTTCGAAGCCTGTTTGCTGAGGTTGGAAATCCTGACGCATCACCGCCGCGGGGGTGTTCGGTCGGATGCGAACCAATCTTCGAGTGATCCGCGTGGCACGGAGAACTGCATTGGCAGTAGCAAGGCTGTTGCCGCCGCAACAAAGCTGCTTGAACTTCAGCGCCTTCTGCACGAGGAAATGAAAATAGGGGGACTGTTGTATCACCACCGCTTCCGGACGGGGTCATTGATTCGTCATGACTTTCTACTGGCTACAAGCGTTTTGTGCACACGTCTACACCGCAGAGGGGAGCCACTGCCTTCGGATGAGGTCGAGACGATTCGACGCATCCTCAGTGCGTCTCTTGAAATCTGGCGTTGCGTGCAAGGCAATGATGCGCGTAAGGCTATGAAGGTACTGGAGATTGTTCTAGCTCCGAAAAAACAGGCAGAAGTCGGCCAACTGCCTCTGATCACCGAGCCGATGCAGCTTTTCCAACTATATCTACCATTTGAAATAGGTGCACACACCCTCTTCTCAGATGAGGCGGCTGTAGCAACCATCTACTGGGAGCAAGAGCTGATCGCCCCCTCCTCAACCATCCGTTCCCTATGCGCTCACCTAGCTGATGTTGCTTCTTCGGTTCGCTAACTCGAACATAGATAACCTGCCCGAGCTCAACTTCTTACCGACGTTCGACGAAATTCTCAATACCGATTTGAGTCTACCCATGGACAACCCGGAATCGACTACACGGTCAGCTGGCTCGTGATTTAAGCTGCTTTTGTAAATAGTCATGTTCTTGTTCGATGCTAGATAAGCCTGTACTGGATAACCATGATGGCTCACATATACACGACGACCGTGAAGCCTGCTCAGCATCGAGTAGACCTAGCTTGTATTTTCGGGGATAACGACGAGATCATCGCAGCAGGACGAGCGAATCTTGTGTAAGATGGCTTTTCAAATCAGAACTAGGAGTGCGTCCAAGCGTATAAATGGATCTCTGATGGAGGCGTATATTCATGACACGACTGGTTCATGTCAAGCAGATCCTCACAACTCGCATGTACCTATCGGGCATTTTCAGTCTCTTGCTTTGACAACACTCAAATGCCATGTTAGACACGGTATACTTTGATCAGCGCGGATCCGAGCTGTTTAATGCTAAACAAATCTGCATTAACTTTGTCGCTTCATGTGATGCGTTGGCGCATCTGATTACGTCCCAGGAACTCGGCCATTGGGAATGATTTGTACTTGGAAATTCATCTCAGATGAACTCGACGACATATACATGGCTACTTTTCTCCTGTTCTGAAATGTAGTACTAGATGGATGTGTAGCACAAAACCACCTAGTTCAGTAGGTTATTAACCTCACAGCGCTTCAGAATACTGTATAGAGATCTGAACTCGTGGAGATGAAGAACTTGACGGTATTCACTACAACCCTATTTGAAGAGGGATAACACTCAACGGTCAGGCTCACCACTCCCTTGTCATCTCCGAGAATTTGCCTCGCAAATGCACCTTCAGGCTTCAGGCACTTCTGGACCTTTTCATTTCGCGCGGTCGGAGGAAACGGTTCCCTTCCCGAAGTCCGCACATCGGTAGGCTTGGTTGTTGAGACCAGCACAGCAAACCGTGATCAAATTGCTTCACTTCCGCTCTTCCGCGGTGAGAGGGCTATGTGCGCTTGCGACGTCCATCGGCAACTCGCAAGGGCCTCGGAATAACCAAGCCCAAGAAATTTTTAGCTCCAATGGATCCAGGCCTCCGACCGAGCCCAACCAGAGGCCGGCTCACCAAGCTGCTTCGCTCATGAATCCTGCCTACCGTAGATAGGGTATCATCGGAGACCTGCACCGTCGAGGCTCGGGGATTCTCTCGGTGCTGGTAGGGGACCTGGCGGCCAGACGCCGAAGCGGCACGGTTGGTCCAAGTTCCACCCACCCACCAGCGCCCAGCAAGCGAAACGTGATCTTTGCGGAGGAAACAATCACCCTCGGCCAGCAACAACCGAGTAAGTGCTGATTTAGTTGTTTCTTCACTAGCGTTCTTTCCGTCGGCAGCTTTGGTTATAGTCAATGCTCGGCTTGGGTCGGCCTTTTCTTGGTGTGGAGGTGATACGGGACTTAACTAACTGTACGGCTCTGGCATCGGAACTGCCAGACACATCGAGGCGAGGCGGGACAAGATGGACTGGACGGTGTTATGAAGTACTTGGTGTTTTGACTGCAACTCCATGGACCGACGGAAGCGAAGCGAGGTGGACCCCGGGATTAGTCCGAACATTTCCAGGACTCCGGGAGACGGCCAGGCTAATACCCAGACCAGAACGAAGTTAAGGCGGTTTTACATAGATATTGGGAGCGACCAAGGCTTGCAAGCCCATGAACCAGGCGTTGATGGATTAGCGACCACCAAGAACTGAAGCTGAATGGCAGACTTTTGTTTCCACAATCTTTAGCCCTCTACGTCCTGGCCGCTGACCTCACGTCACACAAAACCGTATCAGAGCGCAAGAGTGTTTTTAGTTTCAATGCACACTTTCTATATTGTTCACGAGACGGCTCAACTATCGTACAACCCTACTGCACCCTCTATACACCTCGATACTTCAAAGACGAAATACTCCCCAACCCAAACAAAGCACTCGATAGAAAAGAAATCCCCTACTACCACCGTAACAACTCTACCAGAACGGCCAAATATGAGAAAGTGCTTTCTCCTACCAAACGCTCTCTTAATCTTCCTCAGGGTAATCTATAGTCCAGTTCATAGCCACTACCTCCACAAAGCCTTAAGCTTGCTAGCTTCAACTTTCAAGAAATGTAGCCAATCTAATTCTCATATGATACCCGTAGTGTGAGCTCACTAGGAATAGTCATCGGCTTCTAAATCAGTTGAAACCCAGCTTTGTGGAATTCTTCCTTGGCTTGTTCCAAAGTCATGATATTGTTTGTAGTTGTTCGAGGTTTAGGATCCGTTTCTTTAAAGCTGGCCAAACTGTGAGCAAAAGATCGCGCACTTGGAAAAATTTGGGCAGTCAAGTCGAAGAATGAGAGGATATATCTTACAATAAAACGGCGGCAGTTGCAATCTCGGTGCCCGGAGGACCATAGTTTTGGGTTTGTGCCACGTCAACACCCATGTGTTTGTAACCAATAAACTCTAGTTTGCCCATGTCTTGGGTTAGCAGATTCATATATTGTGACCCCAAACCAGCACCTTCGTGCAACGGAGCGGGGTAACGGGCAGATTCAGTTAGGACCACGACTTTGCATGGCATTCCATGGTTGTAGTCGAAGGGCAAGCCTGATCCAGCACTTAAAATATCTTTGCCGTCCTCCAGAAGTCTTCTATCCTTAAGTCGGCGGTTAAATGATTGACCGTTACCTATATTAGTTTCTGACCACTTGTCGGTCGGGATATTCAATGGCCCGATCCATACGTCTGCCAAAACGATTGGTTTTAGCAAGTGTCTTCGGGCGATCTAGTCTCAGATCATACAGAGAGTATATATATATAAATACCTTGGATCGATAAACCTGCTTCATCTCCTGTATCAACCTGCTTTTTCAACTTAGTGAATAACTCCGCCTCCATCGGGGAGCTCCACCAGATCGGCCCCTTGACAGGTGGAAGAGTTAGGAGGCTATTGTAGGTTTTCTCATCATCGTACACCAGACGGTTCCATCCCTTGAGAGTTAGATCATCCTCCTCAGTGACCCCATAGATCCGCTTGACAGTCTCCCTCAGGGCTTTCCCGCTTTCTGTGTTTAAATTTTCATTACGGTATTTGTTCATCATGCCGATAATAAGTTGAGTTAGGCTATCGAAGCCTACCTGGCCTGACGATTCCTTTTTCCGAAATTCCTCAAAGAATTCGGACATCTTGTTATACAGTTCCTGGCGCTTAGGGTGAGGGTAGTCGACCTCAGTATCTGTACCTACGAACCCTCTCAGAAAGGGGTCATTCACAACAGCTAAATGTCGCACGAATTTTCTTTCGCCTCTGCGGAAATCCATGTCCGTGTAGTCCACGTGGAGCTCTCTTAATCGGCATTGGTTATCTGTGCTCAGAATATATTAGTACAATTCATACAAAGACAACAGCTCAAGACAGGCGAAGAAGGAGCTGCACTGCTAGAGCGGTTAAGATGAATATACATATGGGCTGTATGCTACTCCGTCTTCCATTGATTTCTCTCAAAGTGGCGGAAGGGATGCAACAAAGGGAATAGACTATGGCTTACCACCGTTAAATCTCGTTATAACATTTATCAAATCCGTGATCTCTTGCTCCGTCGCTGGCCCGTATTGATTTTCCCCTCTGTTCATCCAGTAAAAGAGAGTTCCGGCATCAATCTCTCTCTTAAGGATGGTACCTGCTCCGTTTTCGAGAGGAACGAACTTTTCCTCCGTGAGTGGAAGTTCCGGAAGTTCATCAATGCGTTCCTGCCAACCAAAAATAAGAACTGTTCAACATGAAACGGATAGCGGTCACTAAACAGAAAGCTGGGTACGTGATATCTCACATAGACTGTTTTAGGTGCGGCAGGCTGAGTGTCAACGTGTGGTCCGACTACAGCCGTGCCAGGCGGCTGTCTCGTTTCATGCGCCAGAGCGATGTTCTCCGGGCCGTCTTTACCGCACGAGAAACCGGTCAAATACACGCAAACCACGAGACATAAAAGCATTGTTCGATAAAGGGGGCTGTTTGACAGCATCCTGAATGTTTCAGATCGAGTGCCCGTAAGACGTTGATCGGGTCTGCACTGTGCAAAGTGAGGAGAGAATAGTGCCAGATATTAATTCTTGAGGGTTCTGGACGCTACACTGACGTTCAGGACACAAGGAAATATCATCTCTTATATATAGAACTCGATACTCCCACAGAAGTCTGAAGGGCTTCTTTGGCTTGAGACCAGTTGATTCTAATGGATCCCGGAGCTACACAGTACTGTACACACAGTACTGTGTACAATAAGCGCTCTTCAATTTGGGAAGCCACAGAAATGCGCTCATAAAGACATGCCTTTGAGTGTGGCTGCCTGAATCAAATACCGCGCTGTGCTGATGCGAATGCAGCCATAACGTGGTGACAGATGGTCAGACGCCGGAGCCGCACAGTCCCACGTTACCTCCGGTCTTCCGAACGGAGTCGGACCTGCGCCTGTCGGTAATCCATCCGGGCAGGCCGCGTAACGTAAGATCCCCCACGTCGCGGGCCACTAACCATATTAAGTAACGTTAATGGAGTTTCACTTGCCTGGCCCGAGTTCTGTCCGGGACGTTACTTAGGTGGCCCGCGAGGTGGGGTTCTACGCTACGGGCCTCTTTCGGAGCCGGCGCTCTTTGCCTCCAGCAGCCACAGTACACAGTACACAGTACACTTAAGCGGCCCCCCGATGGTTCGGGTCGAGTGTACACAGTATATCTTCAGTTTACATCTAATTTCATTTCAGGCCTACTCGCTAGGCCTCAAATCAACTCTCTGGCCTTACTATGTAGCAGGCAGCTGGTAGCAGGTAGTTGTGGGCAAAGGATACAACTGCAAAAGCTTCCAACGAGCGGGTGGGGGGCACTGCATTGCATTGCTCCATTTTTAGTAGATTTTGAGAGGTCACTTTCCGAGCTCCAAACTGGTCCGAAAAAGCTGGTAGATCAGGCCCTAAGCAGCAATTCAGAAATCTTGACAGAACTGCTGTATGCACATCATGCCGCCCACGGCACGGGAGGAGTAAGAGCACTTGATTGGGTAGCGATGATTTTCTCGGCTTTATGTTTGAAGAGACATGGAAACTGGAAACAAAATGATGGTTCCAACCCTCTGCTCCCATCCGCCCCTGGTATTCCGATCAAGTACCAGCTCTGATGCCCCACTACTTCCCTACGT
The DNA here is from genome assembly GCA_025802455.2 of Iodosphaeria phyllophila. Taxonomy (NCBI): domain Eukaryota; kingdom Fungi; phylum Ascomycota; class Sordariomycetes; order Amphisphaeriales; family Iodosphaeriaceae; genus Iodosphaeria; species Iodosphaeria phyllophila. The sequence goes on along the minus strand of JAOYMO020425572.1, from coordinate 6,338 downwards.
ACCCACCCAAAATAGGCTTAGCTGTTAATGATTTCTTAAGCAAGCAACTACTGTGGATCCCAGGGATCCACACTTCTGCTTAGTCAGCGCACAACTGCAGTGACTTACTTCAGTAATACTGCAGCGTGCACACTAGATAGAATACATCAGGAGACATCACCAGAATAGACACAACAGACCCAATTACGGCATTTGCAGAGGCCTCGCAGTCGAAGGCTTCCCAGTACCACGGGTCCTGTGTCTTAGGGGTGTACGAGGAAACACACAACCACCATCAGTCCAAATCCACTATCGGGTACTTACCTGGACTTCTTGGCAACTTTTCAGAAAAGCAAATCTGGGGCATAGAACACACCCTTAGTAACAGTACGGGCATGTGGCAATGTTCAATGCTGCGTGAGTGGAGCATTGGTGACGGAAATGCTTATTTCAGATGGGAAACGAATCCCGGCCTCGCCGGTATTTCTTAATTCGTTGACTTCGTACACAGTGAGCACAGCGGCTGCGATTATCCGCCCTGGCTGAGCTGGGGGAGGCCGGCGCGCCTTCCAAGAAGCGCGCCCCAACACCGCAGAGCAGGGTGGTCATCTGTCCAGTCCTGCACCAGTCCCGCACGGATCAGGCCAGTCCTGGGGATTCGAGGACTGGTCCGTGCGGGACTAGTGCAGGACTGGCCTGGTTACCACCCTGTTGGGCAGGAGTGACTGGTAGGACTAGTGGTGGTAGGTGCGTTGCAGTAGCTGAATATGCGGAGGGTTGCGGATCGGGTCGGTAATATGGGACAGAGGCGGAGAAGAGTAGGGTGACGGGTATTGTGACTCACATTGGCGCATTCAATCTACTTAATTTCGTTCTTACAACCTATAGCTGGTTGGTAGACAGACACAAAAACAGAGAAACTTTGGTGGGGGGGGGGGGTTCTACTGTTAGGTGGATAGGGTGGTACGTGCACGCAACTCCTCGCTCAGTACGGCAACCTAAGGAGCAGTAGAAGTATAAAGTACTTATGATAGCACCCAAAGCACCACCTCTCATTTTTGTGCTTTCAGTGCACGCGATGTGGATATGGGTCGAGTTGTGCTTCCTGGATTATCTAATCCAAAGGCTTATGTAACGCGCTTATGTAATACGCGCTCGCGATGTTGGACACTTGGTTATTATTGCGGATTTGGGCCCGAAGGGCCACGAGAGTAATTAACTAACTAACGTCGGTTTCATCTACTTAATAAGACTCTATTCTGCGAGAACGGAGTCCCGAGTGGGTGATACAGAAGTAACGTTTTATTTTACTTACCCAAGACGCACACAGTCGCTGGGGTAACTGGGTCTGACCTTTGCTAAGATAGTCGTAGATAGATGCATGCTTTGGTGGGCACAATAAAGCATGCCAAAAACCATCAAGAATCATCATCACCAAGTTATCGCATCGCATTGTTTTTCGTTATGTCTATCCAATAGACACAGTCCATCCAACACCCAGAGTAATTACTAATAACAATAATCAAATCGTAAGCACAGCTCGGGAGAGTGGCATACGCACTAGCGAAGGAGCACGTTCATCCTACATCTGCTACCGCCACCCCAATGACTCCACTTTGAACAGGGCTTCTATGGGTGAGCATAGGTGTTCCCAAAACTGTGTACAATAGTGGATAGCACGCTGAATAACCCAGCTATCTACTCCCTTTCGTTCTTGTCTATACACTTAAGTGGGTTGTGCCCTGCAATAAACTGAAAGTCCGGCCAAGCTTTTCAGTAACAAGATCAAGTATGAGAATCCGACGATCATGCTGCTTAAACCAAATGATGGAAACTAAAGCCAACCTCATCTTCTATATCCATGTCCCTAGTCCTTGGCGCGAGCCGTTCCTGTGGCCCGGCCAACCTAGATTTATTTTTACATCATTAGTGTCATAGGAAATAGAGGCGTGAGCTTTTTGAGCAGAACCAAGAGAAATCAAACTTCTAGCTGCAGTCTTGACTACATTCTACGTTCTGCGCTGCTCTTTTGCTCCTCTTGTTGGATGACTCTCGAATATTGAGGAGGGCAATAACCATGGTTAGAGAAAGGGACGGAGCTAGGGATAGAATCGAATTATTTATTCCCCTGCTCTAGCATTGTGCCTTAGCTGGCCGTAGGCTCATCGCGATTTCAGTGATCAAGAATTTGTCGAAGCGACACGGATATCTCCTTTGCGGCAGATGACCCAAGGAGGAGGGTTCCTGTGTAGCTGATATTCGTATCCAGGAGAAGATAGTAGGGCTCCATGTTCCGTTTTGCCTTTTTTCTAAGCCCGGCAGTATATTCTTTGAAACAGTTCCATGCGAGTGTTGTAGCAAGTCCCTCATCCAGCTGGTCAATAAGACTTCGACCAGCTACTCGTGTCGCCGTCCTCCCCAAACAGAACCCTGACCCACCAAGTCCATCAGTCTACTCGTTCAAAAATCCAGGAAAGAGAAATTCTGCCTTGTTGACTGCTTCTGGGTCCCGACCCTCCGGCTTCGTCATGAACATCACGGCCCCCTTGCTCTTCCCTTCCCAATGCCTTGCCAGCACTACATCCTGTAGTTGCACCTCCGTGCACAGTTTGTCCAGTACGGCGCCCACCAGCCTCCGCGCGTTCTCTCCGTTCGCTTTCATGTAGCCTAGAACCATGGCTACGTCAACGTCGCCCTCCCCTTCGCCGTCGCCTTCACCACCGCCACTACGCCAGCAATCGTAGTCAGTTGCCATGCAGATCATGGTGTAGGCCATTTCGGCTTCACGGGCGAGCTTGGCCTCGGGCAGCGCTGACATGTTAATAGCAGAGCAGCCCCAGGAGCGGTAAAGGTTTGACTCGGCACGTGTAGAGAATTGCGGGCCCTCTGCAACGCGTTAGTCTGGAACGTAACCATCATCACCACCGCAAGGCAGAAGATAAAGGGGCATACCCATGCAAACTAGAGTCCCCGTCTCATGTAACCTGACCCCATCTCCTTGCATACTTTGCGCACACGCCCCGACAACCTTGGAAAGCTTCACGTCGAACGGGTCCGCAAATCCAACATGTCCTACCAGCCCGCCTTCAAAGAAAGTGAAGGGTCGGATCCCCTTGGTGCGATCAATGACCTGATCCGGAACGACGAAGTCCATGGGCCGAACATGTTCTTGCAGGGAGCCTACGGCGGAGAAAGCTACGACGCAACGGACGCCCAGGCTGCGCAGAGCCGCGATGCTGGCGCGTGAGGGAATCTCGTGGGGCGCATGTTGATGGTGTGTGCCGTGGCGAGCTAGAAAGGCAATGGGGACGCTCGCATGCTCCAAGATCAAGATCGGCGAGGCAGGGGGACCCCACGGCGTTTGTGGGTTTACGCGCGCAATGGGGGTGTAGCCCTCTATGTGGTAGAGACCTGTGCCGCCGATCACGGCGATGCGTACGGGGCCTATAATCGGGAGCGAGTTGGAAACATGATGTCAGTGAGCTCTATTCCATTAAATTACTTCATGCGCAAGTACCGGCGTGTTCATGACCGTGATTCTTTATTGATGGTAGCGTTCAGATGCAATCCATCAGTTGGATGGCGTCAACTTGAACGAGGCTATTCCCAAATCACTGCAGCCAATAGCATGCGGGGCTGTGAGGTTTCGAGCTGGGTTGAGGGGGGTCGGGATGGGCATGGTTCGTCGCAGTAAATAGAGTGGCACTCACGATCAAATGTATCCGGCAACGACATGATAGCAATTTGGCTTTTGGGTCTTTTTGCGGTCAGAAAGAAGAACTAATTTTGTTCTACAGAATGTTCTATTTTGTACGAGAAAAGCAGAAGCCGATTACAGTGCGCGAGCTGCCAATGTGAATTAGGATACTGAGTGGTTCAATCTTACCTCTACAAGTATACCTTGCTTGTGAAGCTACCGGAAGCTACCGATATTAACTCCTTCGCATATGTCGAAGTCGAAGAGCAGAAAATCGCGGCGTTTATCGTGCTGCTGTGAGTGAGAGACCAGCATGATGTTAGCATGCGCTGCGGTACGGTGAGTAATTCGATGGATGGAGTACTCCATCCCGAGCATGTAAGCTCTCATCTTCACCGCCTACGGACTCTGCGTGAGCAGACACGAGCAGACCGTTTTTGCCGGTAGGCCATCAAAACTTAACCGTGATCAAAATCGTTCGGGTTGGTAAAGAGACCTGTCTACTTAGGTTACGTTTGCAAATTCCCAGGGGTTCTAAGATCGACAAGTTGCTTGCGACTAACACGCCGAGAGATCGAGTCTCGAAATACAGCGGAGAACTTTGCGCCAGAAATTCGCTTGTGAAGCCCTCCCCATCAAGGCGTGGCAGATGGTACTGTAGGCGATAATCAAGACGTAGGCGATAATCAAGAGACGGAACTGTGGGAATGATTTAAAAAGACATGTGCTTGCTCGCTGAATTGCAATGCTGGAACCCGCTACCATCTAATGCTGAATCTCTAAGTAAACCCTAGCTGTGCCGGTATCGCCCCATCCAATAATGCATGTATAGAAGGTAAAAGAAAAAAGGGCATATGCAAAGTTAATCACCGATGTTAAGGACTCAGAAAGGCGCCAACGCTACAGCATCATGGTTAGCATTCCGTCTCGAGGGGATCGACCAGGAAATTAGCAGTGAAGCTTACCAAACCATGCCGTAACAAGCACAAAGTAGGCTCCCTTCCAAGTAATTCGTCCTCCCATTTGAAATCAGCACATTGACAAGCAGTGCCGAGCCGACTAGCACCACCGTGTCGAACAAACCAAAATCCAAGTTCATATCGCTGCCCATGACCCAACCAACAATCACCATGAGTGGACTAACAAACAAGGCAATCTGGATGGACGACCCAAATGACACACCCAACGCTAAGTCCGGCTTTCCCCTCGCTGCTACTGCTACTGCTGTAATGAACTCGGCCGCGTTGCCGGCCACGGGCAGGATGATGAGCCCGATGAACGAGTCCGTCAGCCCAGACGTCTTGGTCACGATACTGATGTTGTCGACAAGAAATTCGGAGCACACAGCGACGAGAAGCGACGAGCTTATTAGTAGCACGATCGAGGTTGACCGGCTGACCATGGGGATCTCGTCCACGTCGGTACCAGAGACGTCAAGGTGCGCATGTGAATGCGGGTGCGCATGGGAAGAGCTGTCGTACCGCTCTGCAATCTCCAGCTGGTAATGGCGGGAGAGACTGACGGATCGCGATCGGGTGTATACTGAATGCGCGGTTCCGGGTCGACTGTTTGAGTTACCTAGAGCGCTCATTTCGACACCAGCGGTGTTGTCCGCTTCTTGTCCTTCGTCCATGAACTTGATACTACGCGGTTGGGCGGCGGCTGATGCGCTCAGCCGGTCGTGACCATTTTCGGAAAACAGCGCCATCTCGGGAATGTCGTCGAGGACAACGGGAGGAGACGACGCTGCTGCTGCCGCTAGGTTACGTTTGCGCGGCTTGAAAAGGAAAGCCAGGTAGATAAAGTAGATCACGAGCATGATCATGGCAGAAGCTCGGCTCATAGTGTCGACGGCTTTCCCTTCGTCTCGTCTATTCTTAAAGGAGTAGTGGAAAGAGATCTGAGGCAAGGGTTTAGATCATCATATGAAAATACGGCACTGAGGCGCGCCGAGGAAACGCACGTACCGGAATGAGGATGCTGAAAACCGAAAGGGAGAGTAGACACGACAGAGCTTGTGCCTGTTTCATGTCATATAACACTTCCTCAGTGCGGAACTCGCCCACGATGATGGAGCAGCCCAGCACGAGCAGCAAGTTCACGAGGACAGACCCCACAAGCGCCCCCTGGACGACATGGACTTCTCCCTGTGCGAGGGCTAACACGAACATAATCACCTCGATTAGATTGCCGAAGCTGATGTTGATGAGAGCGCCTAGTGTGTCGCCCAACTCACTCGCGAGGCATTGTGTGGCATAGGCTAGCAAGCTGGAGAGGGGGATGATAGCCTGTGTGAATATTGGTAAGTTTTTAGGTCAATCTGGGAGCACACCAATCTAGCACCAAGGTGAAGGCGAGCATAGCTTCAACGTTTGGTGTTCCCGAAGGCTTGGGTTGAACCCAAACCTACCAAAGTTCGCAGGAATGGGGTCGCACTAAACTGGAGGAGACAATCGAATCAAAATAAAGTTACCTACGATAGCATTGCAAGTAAACGTGACAAGGGGTGAGGCCCCACACACATACGTTGCAATGCCGATGGGCACGAACACCAGGAAGACATTTATCCACGACGAATACAATATCCTCTTGATTGTCGTTCCCAGAGACGGAGAGTCGTCGTCGCCATTGGGATTATATCGTTTCCCGTTGGCCATGGGGG
>JAOYMO020425488.1:0-23721 GCA_025802455.2 Iodosphaeria phyllophila | reverse complement strand
TGAAGGGTCTCGTCATGGCTCTTGCGTACTGCTGGGGCCTCGTGCTGGCGATCTATCTCATGGGGCATGGTCTAGTAGCAATACCTAGGATGCTCATCCGGAACGGCAGCATAACCGGTCGACTACGACGGCTCCAAGAACAGGCTCCGCGCATATATGAGAACATGGAGGACGCTGTGACAAACCTCGATGATCTTGAAGTCCGAGTGTCAGAACTCAGCAAGCGCAAGACGGGAAGTGCACGCGACTTCCAGGAATGGATAGAGGAGCTAGCAGATATTTGCAACATGCCAGAGGAGAGACCAACTGCGGCCTCCTCAAATCCTACCATGAGAGCTACGCTGGATGGCACGAGCCTTCCAACTGTCATAACAGAAAAGTACTTGGCAGACTTGACCCGTCAGTTAGTCAGAGCTCGCCATGCGAGAACACGTCATGTGCAGGCATGGGATCGCCTTGTGCGGGAAGCGGGCAGATCTCAGGCTATTGTGGATTCTGCGGGTTCACAGATGCTCGATTTTGGTAATGTCAACCCAGACGTTTCGTTCTTCGAGAGGTTCACGCTATTGAATCCATACACCCGCTATCTTCTCCATTTCCATTTCATCCCGTTGCTCAGCTACATCGCGGGGGGCGTGCTCGCACTGGCATCGATTTGCATCGTATGGTCCGAGATGATCAAGGCAGCTCTTCCTCGGCTGTCTGTAATTCGTCTAAGTGTTGTTCATTACTGGGCAGAAGGCGAAGGGAAGGGTCGAGTTGGCTTTGCTGGCCAAATCATTGCCGCACTATGGATTCTGTACATGTGTGCGGCAGCCCTCACATCTATTACTGAGGTACGGGTCTGGCGAGGACGTGCTCTAGTACGGCGCAATACGGCTCACGAGTCGGCTTTCTGGTACGCCAGTCAAGTCGCCCGGTTGAGTGTTCCCCTCGCTTACAATTTCATGACTTTCTTGTCTCCAAACATCTACATGAAGACAATGTTCTACAATTTTCTGGGGATTCTCATCGACCTGACGGCTCTTGGAAAGTGGTTCGACTACCTCTTCCCCATATTCGTCCTTGTTCCCGTCTGCGCTACACTGTTTGGGCTGTACGGGAAAGTTAGGCGCTTTGTCGGGTTTGATGTTGAGCTGGTAGACGATGACGAGACTAGTCCCAGAAGCTTCGGCACCAACTCATGGCGCGAGGGAAGGGATCTCATTGAACGCGAGCTCCAAGGAACCTCCATCTCAGCAGGGCAAAGAGGTCATCTCACATTCTCGCACCCAGCCGGCACTAGAGCCCAGCCCGTTTTGTCGATACCATCGGCGCGGGGATCCGCAAATGGAAGTGTCACTACACCCTTTGCCACATCGCCTGGCTATCAAGACAACGCTGGCCCCGTACGAACTAGACAGGCACGGTCGAATATGATGGATCCGTCTGACGAGGACGACAATATCTTTGCGACGCTCGGCCACCGCTTCAAGAACACCATTGATACCATGGACAAGCCCAAATGGCTCCAGGAGCTTGGCGAAGGTTTCAAGAAGCCCAAGTGGATGGGCGGTGATGATGACGTCGGGGGTAGTAGTCGTGATGGGAGCGCCGGTCAGAACTGGTTTGGGGGCGAGGGCAGAATAAGATTGTGATTGTATGAATATCATCAGGGAATGAGTAATTGGTTGGTTAGACAAAATACACCGCCTTCGCGGGTTCTCCTGTAATGATTCACGTCGCTCAGAAAACGTGATCTTGTTGTCATATGAGACGATACGAAGTCATACAGTTAGTTGGGTACGAAATTCAGACTTGGAAGTTTACTAACCTAGAACCAATTAACGTTGGGAAACCATAGCTTGTCAACTGTAATATCTCAGATTCTACTGTCGCTTGTTTCCTTCTAGAGAGCAACCGGTAAGTTAGGCTCAAGATATGACCAAGTGGTATCGAAATGTATTCATTCACGTTTCAAAGACACTAGCTCATGAACCAAAACACACAATTTACCGCCCTAAAAACAAAGGCATATTTGCTATCGTTATCTGCGAGCAACTTCCACTCTCTTCTTAACTCCCTGTCGCTGTCTCGACATCGTGCTTAATCAAGCGGGTATCAACAGAATCAATAAAAAACCTGAACTAATAAGAACCCTCGCCAGAATGTCCCTTCTCCTCGCGCTTCTCCAATCCTTTACGCTCCAGCTTCTCGTTGCGCATCATACCTCCAGCCTTCTCCATAAGCTTGCCGACCTTAGAGTCGCCAGTAGATTCGGCGTGCTCATGAGATGTGACACCAGTACCTTCTGTAGGCTTCCTCGAAGAACGATCCTCATCATAGCCCCTGCTACCCATGCCCTCGTATGAGCTGTCTTTGCCACTCATCGTCGTATCAGTGTCTCCTAGATTCCCGTAAGAGGAGGTGGATTTCTTGTTGATGTCGCTTGTGCTATGCTGACCCACACCGCTACCACCTTCGAAGAACTCGCTGCCTGACGTCTGGGTTGGGTTCTCCCTGTCGTATGAAGAAGAGTTGTTGGTCATGCCGGGCTGGTCGCCCAGGTTCTCGGTGTAACGCTTTGTGCCAGTTCCGGACGTGCCGAACGAATCCTGATGTCCTGTGCCCAAGGATCCCTCGCGCTCAACACCGCGGGTACCAAACGATTCCCGGCTTTCCGTGCCGAAAGGCTCTTGACGTTCGCTGCGACCGGTGGTACTCTCCCGGAGAGAATCACCGACATTGTCGCGTGACTCCTGGAGACCAAAGCCCGACGGCTCCTGACGACCAAGGCCCGATGACTCCTGGCGACCGATTCCTGATGACTCTTGACGACCAAGGGCCCCTGTGCCAAAAGTCTCTTGTCCGCCCGTACCGAAGGACTCTTGGCGCCGTTCTCCAATGTTCTCCCTCAAAGCGTCGCCGACTGTATCACGTGGTTGATGAAGACCGCTAGCGCCAGTGCCGAATGACTCTTGGCGCCGTTCTCCAATGTTCTCCCTCAAAACGTCGCCGACTGTGTCACGTGACTGATGAAGACCGCTGGCGCCAGTGCCGAACGATTCCTGACGTCCGGAGCTTCCGAAACCAGAATCGATACCGGAGTCAGCGTTGCGAGTCACGTCACCCATACTTCCGGTAGCGGTGTTGGTGTCGTAGCTTGACTCCAGGTTGCTGTTGTTGCGACGCTCCGTGTTGCCCGTGGAGCTGAACCCGTCATTTGTGCTTGGGAAGTTCTATGCTAGTTGTTAGACCATGTTCCATACATTGGTCCCCATGGGGCCAGATCAAGACTCGGAGTGAAGGGAGTGCAAGGCTATTACAGCCAGATGAGATATACCTCGTTGTTGCTGCCACCATAAGACATGATTGGTGATCGGGTGAAGTGTACTTGGTTGATACTCTTAATGTGTAGGTTACAATAAAATGGCTCAGTTATTCGCAGTGTGTAGAAATGGGCTGAATGTGTTATCCTGGCAGGTCACATATATTTCCTAGAACGAGACAGGCAAGCCTTATTATATCCATCTTGACCTCCTACTCCACCCACAGATGTTGGACATTCCAAACAACGATCTGGCCCTCGTATCCGAAGTGGAATTTCGTCATCGTGCTACAATGTCTTAGCGCCAATAAAGGAAAACCCCGCCCGGATATCCAACTCTTACCCCTCTTCCTCGCTGGCTCCCAATGAGGATCAGAGGAAGATGTCATCAAGTTATTCGTTCGTGGTCTGCATGGCCTTTCTTTGTCTACGATCGAGATCTGAGACACAAACCAGAGTTGGTAGACATAACGTCATCCCTGAAAGGAGACGTGCGGACCAGTACTTAGTGTGAGTAACTCAGGCGCCCAAGTTAATGTCACAACTAAAAACTGGGAAGCTGGATAGTGGTTAGGTTACATGATGAAATACCACAGCCAAGGCAAGGGGATAGGCTCGTCGAGAGCCGCTATACTCGATTGGGAACAGGGGAGGGGGAGGGGTCATGTGCGGTGGATCAGGGTGATATACCTCCGTGTTTCCGAAAGTCTGTGACCAAATACCCAAAGCACTGTTAAAACTAGGCTAACTTTAGTGATGTCAAAGCCAGCTTACGGCAGCCCTGAAGATTTAGAGCAAACCAACTTGCGCCACACTTGGGAATAGACACACAGATAAGTAGTTATTGATCGATAGTGGTGTTCTTGTTATTTTCGAGGTTCGCTCAGGGAGAGCTTCACATCATGGCTGCTGTTCCAAAGTGCTTTCCGTGCCCAACTATCCACAGACTTTTGGAAACACGGAGTTAGGTAAACGAAAACGCAATCAGGTTACAGAATACGGCAGGTTAACTTAACTTATGATAGAGACAGTCTGATGACAACCCGGTACTACAAATGCTGCACGCGACATTCATCTCTTCCTTCTCTGCCATACAGGAAGCAGACTCAAAAATCTATTCCAACTATGAATGATAGAAATACAGTAAAATCGTTCATGTGCTCAACCAAGTTACGTGGGCATTCTCCTAATATTGGTCGATCACCGCAATTGATCAAGACAGCTCGCGAGGTACATGGACCACACGTCAATTCACGAGTATGCCCACACATTTATGGATGAGCTAGCGGACCTGCATGTACCAAAACTGGTTTTAATCCCTGGCTTTTCGTGTCCATGCGAACTCCTCTTATTCCGATATACTTTATTGGCTAATAGATCAGGCGCTCGCGTGTACCACTCGCACCCACACGATGATCCACGGATGGACAGGTGCCAATCTTCAGTGTATTCTTCAGCGGACCAAGCTCGGAGAATTCCGGACATGCAGCTACATCAAACCCCTAGTTATACAGTACCTCCATTATTCTGAAAGTCTGTAGGCGAAAAACTACCCTACCCGATTCAAGTGGTACTCTGCTACAGACTTTCGAAAGAACGGAGGTACCAATTTGCACAAGACCATACTCACTATGCATAAATCCAACTCAATACCTATCCTTCCAAGGTACGGAGATACGACAACGTCATGGGTACTCTCTTGGATTTGCGTGAACCGAAAAGCCATGGCATGTGCTGTGGAGTTCCTTCTGAGTTTCAAGATTGGTGGGATCCGGTCTTTTCCCGCGCCCATCGCGAGAAGACAGGTTTAATCAAGGTCAAGATGCGGTGCATTATTCGGTCTCAATTCCTTCCTTCATTTAACAGTCGGGTTCAAACATTAAAGTAGAAGTTCTCCGACAGCATCTGTGAAATGGCGAAGAGGAATAGGAGCATAGCTCTCCTTGAAGCGCAACAACGCGTCACTTCCCTCTTTCCACGTGTGTGCGTCATATTAGTTAGATGGGCCAAAAGATCTTAACGTATTCCGACGACGTTCTTGCCATCACCCCTCTATCACAGCTACCATTGACTGGCTTCAAACAATGGATTAATGGTGGAATTCTCCAAGCACTGCAATTGAGCTGGCTTTAAGGCATTCTTGATTGAGGCTGGTCACTCTGCGTTCGAACAGGAACAATACAGGGAGGTAGATCTACTTTCTATATTTATTGTGATATGTAGAATTCCGCGTGCGTCTAAGGGTATCAACGATTCTTATCCTGCCTCTAAGACACGTGTTCCCTCCACTGGGGTTCAGTGCTCTCATCTGGGTGTTATCAAGGCTATATCGGGACCTCTTATCTGACCCTAATCGCGGCAGCAGGGGTTTATTCATCTCTCGCCCAGCCTCACGATCCTCCAGCGATTTTATGATATGTATGCTCCGGACCCATTAGCTTTCAAAGCGTTGCCGTTTTGATGAGGGCTCAATGCAGAGATAGCAGCAGGGCGGTTGTGGGCTTTCTCGGTGAGTTTGATGAGTTCGGTGAGCATGAGTTCGCGGGTGGTGCTGGTGAGCGTGTCGACGTCGGCCGCAGTCAAACCCTCGGTTGGGATCGGATCCAACACTGCCGCCATCAGTCAGTCTATTTTCTTGGCTTCACTCCCAGACCCCGTATGATGTCATGTAACCCGATTTGGCTTACCTTTACAGGGAACCTTGCCCGAATTGAAGACGAGCCCCTTGATGTAGAGGATGTGTGAATAGTTGGCAACAACTACTGGGACGATTGGCACGCCGGCTTGGACAGCCAAGTGGAAAGCGCCCTTCTTGAATGGCAAAAGCATAGGCTCTTTGCTGTAGCTGCGAGTGCCCTCGGGAAACATGTAGACACTCTGTTTTCTCTGTTTGATCTCCTCAGCAGCACCCTGCATGGCTTCTCGTGCATCCTTGGCGTTCTTGCGGTCGATAAAAACAGTGCCACTCAAGGCCATGAACCAGCCCAGAAATGGCCAGTTCTTCAACGACTTCTTGGCTGTTACGCTGCAGTAACGAGGAAACATGCAGCCCAGCATGAGCACATCAAGCTCGGTTTGGTGGTTGCCGATAAAGACTGCAGGTCGCACCGTCTGTAGGTGCTTCTCGGGATCGATTATCTCAAAGGTGATGCCGGTCGAGGCGGCCATGACATATTTGAAGGCTCGGGCGGTGGCCCATTGGGCGATTTGTGCCCGACCTACCAGGCGTAATAGGATAGAGACGGTAACGCCATACAATGCGCATACCACCAGTGACATGTAAGCCGCAAGCGACCGCGCGACAAATGCCGCCATGGGCACAGCGAAAGACAACATGTAGAGCAAAACCGTGAGGGCAACCTGCCCTCCGATGGTATAGGTCAACACGGCGACGACTGACATAATCGCTCCTAGAAGACCGTGAGCCCTGGCGAGTCGCTATTGAAAAAAAAAAAGGCCGGGCGGACGGGGCGGGCGGATGTGGCCACCCTATCGGCAGCGGGAGGCTTGCCCTAGATTTGTTGGGCAGAACGGGCTCGGCCGGAGAGCCGCCCGCCAGTCAACAAATGTCAACGAAGCAGATCAGATCACGGTTGTTCCGTGCCGGTAGTCAAGTCTTCGATGGGTTAGACTAAACCGTAGTAGGAAGGTTTGTCGGTATTTCCAGTGCAGGGTTGTGCGCAAATTCTGCGAAACATCTGGCAATATCTCGCGGTTCTCCACCAGCACCTGTACCGGTACCCTGTTGGCGTCTATGCCGCTGTTGAAATAGAGATTAACAGACTGCTTTCGAGCGCGGTGAAGGCTAGCAACGCACACAATATCATGAGATCAACCACAATCACAAAAGAGAAGTGAGATATCATGGCTGGGAAAACTCTACATACCTACCAGGTCATGAGGTGTCAAGGACAGCTGCAATATCAGCCACGACCGCAAGCGAGCATGAACGCCCAAAAAGACCTCCCATCGCTCGTGATCAAACCTTATTTTCTGCCCTTTTTAGCCTCAACATAAATCCACGTGACAGCTTCCGGAGCGGCGGGACGGCACGCCAGTGCGGGGGTACGGTGTCGGTACAGTGCCATCGCGGTATCGCGGGAGTCGCAGCATATTGTGGCGCTGTGCTGTAGAATCGCTGGTGGATGTTGGCCTTCTGCAGAAGGATCTGTAAGATTGAGCCACTGGGCGGGAAAAATTCAAAGTTGGGCAGGTCATCACCAAAAGTTGCTGATGACTTTTCCGGCTTCAAAACCTTTCCACCCGGCCACCTACTGCAGCAGCGCTGAGACACCTCGTATTCAAGAATTTGTTGACGAAGCGCGAGTATTCATCACAGATCTAAGCTCTGAGCGAACAAACTCGCTACACATACTGTGTCAGTATAAGGAACTATATCTACCTAGGCTACAGAAAGACCGGTAATAGCACCTATGATGCCTCCTATGGCCTGATAATGTCCTGCAGCGAAAAGTCATTACTTGGCTATGTAAACCCTAGATAACATGCTCGTGTATGTTCGCCGACACATCGAACATCGAGTCGAGTTACATGGAAAAGAAACAGTCAAGCGACTACCGGCAACTTATAAGTTATCAAAGTCCTATCGCCGATGCTCATGTGAGTGCTAGCTGGAAAAGTTATGATCCTGAACTTGATGGAGACAAGTTCCTGCTGAAAGATCCTAGTGATTTTAGTCTTCGCGGAAAGGATAGTAAAGTGATGTCCTATCTGATTGTTCTTACCAGATCCATATCAGGTTCTTGTAATTACTTTGCTGTAAGCTGCTTATTTCAATTTCACAGAGAAATTCCCAGTGCGAACATTGTGTCAGTAGGGAGCTTCTCCCGTAATTACCAGCAGATGATCAAGTCGACATGTACATAAATTCTTCTCGTTTAGCAATAGCGATGAACAGCCATCATAACCCGACAATTAAAACGCTCCCGACAAAACCTCATTAGTCAGAATTGGACCTCTTGGAACGTTCACATTGTGTATCGTAGTCTCTTCAAACCGAACTGCGGTTAAATGGATGTGAGGGAATGTGATTACTTAAGTTTCAGATGGTCCTCTAACGGTGATAATTCGTGATCTACGAGGAGAGCTATAGACCTTAAAATCGACTTCCTGCCTTTGGAGGTATTGATGGGCCCAGGTGCGAATATATAACCGGTCGATTTGTATCAATAGTTTTATGTTTATAGAGGATGAGAGGAAGTTATTTACAATTCGTAGTCCTGAACCAATAAATACAGGCTTGGCGTTTAGATCACCACTCTTGACACTGTACATAGGTCTATTTGTCCCCCAAGAACAATGCTGGTTATCAATGTACCAAAAACAATATGTCGTCGGCCTTAGAAGCACCTCAGACGTTAGGAAACCACAGTACAATTGTCCCACGAATCGGCGGTATGTGGAGCGCTTTCCAAACAGTGCCCAAAGTCTGTGGTTGCTCTAATACCAACTCAGAAATCTTAGAACATGCGAGGACACTCACCGACCTATTCATCAGGCTAGGAGCTAGAACCTCTACGAAGATCTTGATAGTGTGTGACTGTCTCACTAGACTAGCGGAGCCCTCTTGAGGACCACAGTGCCCTGTCTCAGCTTTTTAGTGGAGGATCGCTGGCGACAGTGTGGCAAAAACGAGCCCTATCAAGGTCAAACATGGCAATCCAATGAACTCGTCGACGGTCCAATTTATTCGCGAGTGCTTTTTGACAATCGCAATGATGGAACACAATGGGAAGAGTAGCAGGGGCTCGTTTTGTTGCTGATTTACCTAATAGTGTTCACATCCGGGCCTCTGCCAAGAGAAAGACGATGGTGCCATCATTTTTCAAGAGTCGGTGAGCCTTCGCAAGTGGTACGACACGGTTTAATTGCTGGCAAGGGAAAAACTTCTTGCTTCTCATCCCGCTTCCGCTCACCTGTTTTTCGTCTCAGAGCAACACTGTCACGGTCGATCACAGTAGCGTGTATCGACACTGTTCTAACTTCTCCTAAGCAGGTTTACTCCGTCCAGTATCCATGGTAAAGTGTAGAAGGAATATTGGGAGTTTTCATCAATCGTTGCTCACAATCCCGGGAACAAACTCATCATCACCGCTTATCCGAAACCACGTCTTTGTGTTCTCTATGTCCGCGGGGATGTCTCACTTCTGTGATTGTCCTTCATGTGGAAAGTCGGGGCTAGTCGTGTCCACTGACCAGGAACTTCATTAGGCGTCACGTATCTATCCTATCAGTTGAGCACATAAAACATGATAGTAAGCTGTTATGCATCGTGGAGCTAACTTAAGCGACTTTTAACGACCAACGAATGATGTTACCAATCATGAGCTCCATTGTAAGGTTACATCGAACATTTTATCCTTTCATGACTGCTTTCCCACATACCAAGTCTCTTAGATAGCATGTGATGGCAATGGAACGTTTCGGAGAGTCTACGGTTGGAAAGTTAGGCGCGTATAGTCATGTCTTGATAGACTATGTAGATCATGTCTTGCACTTTTAGTCCATCTGGCATGATACCTACCCACTTCCGTCGAACTAACGCGCTGTACGCCCTTGCGTGGTATCAACTCTGCTCGATTATCTATAATAATTTATCGGGGTTACTAGTATCCTAGTCGAGCGAAGTCTAAAGTCTGAGCTTAAAACTAGGGCTCAAACCGTTATCTTAGAATGCCACACGACTCGATACAAGTGGAAGTTTCCTATGAAGCAAGCTAGTGTTGCAAATTCAGATTCTTCGCTGATCAATCACCAGGTGCTCATCCGGATCGAGCTTCGACACTATTTGATTTAATGATAGATTGAAGATGCGAGCACTACTGAAAATTCCTGACTGTGATTGTACGTACATGATCCACTATCCTGGCTATACATACTTGCTAGCAGCTGATCGGAGATAGGGCGAAAATAAAGGCACGACAGCCCTGGCCTTCGTAATAAGATCATCTCAAAAGATTACCTGGGAGGCAGGAGGGTGATTGACAGAAAGTTTGATGACACGGTGAGACTAATCCTGAAAAAACGTAGAGAGACAGCAAACACCCGCATCCTCACAAGATTGTGATGATACTTCTGGGAGTACTGGACACGTCTGCAACCGTCCACCTCACACCTGAACGATCACAACTGCCCGATACTCTAGTGGATACCCATCAGGATCATGTCTTGGGAGCGCCAAGTGCTATAGACGGTGCTCGTGTACTAGTAGCAGATACTTGAGCATTACTACTCGGTCTTCTCAGAACACAATAGGCGTTTGGCCGGCCAGTGGACTTGCTTGCCCGACTTTCAACCGAGTTGCCGAGAAAGTACACGAGGCAGGTCCTCGTTCTGTGTATTTCGGGCAAACCGAATACTGCTCGCCTGCAGAATTGCTAACTGAAGACCGCCCCTTGTTTCTTGCAACAACTGCGACCGAATGCAACCCGACTCAATCGAAGGATAAGTACCTGCCATGCTAACCACTGGGCCTGCGAGTGGATAAGGCCAGGCCAGGCCAGTTCTCGCTTGAGTAACAGAGTGGGGTTATTACACGGTCGTCTGGGTGCGCGGCCGGGTGTCTTGCTGTTACAATCACGGTGGCTCTCAATTTTTCGCGCCAGCTTCCTGTTTCCGGTACACTCAGGGCGAAAAGGGAAGTTGTCACTGAAGATGTTGTTAAGCGTGGTCAGCTGAATCTGCCAGGGTTAAGGATTCTTCTGCCGTAGTGCTGCAGCGGATACCCGTTAATACCTCCGGATATCCGAATTTATATCCGCGAAACATAGAGCACACCACACACATAGTAGAACCAAGCACAAACTCGATACACTTTCTTGAAAGCACGAGTCCTCCACACAACATATCTGACATGTTGCAAGGCAAGTCAACATCATTGTTCTTGGCTGCTAAATATTCTTTTTTAGGTTGAAATTGATCTAAACAGAAGCCATGACAGTAGTGTTAATGCCCTTGGAAATAGCATCGTAAAACGTGGTTTGCGTGGCTGCGGATATAAATTCGGACAGAGAGGGTTCACTACAGTCTACCGGCACAGGTAGCTTCGCTGCGGATCTCGGTGAAACGTGAGAGCCGCGATTTTGGACCAAGACATTTCTGGCAGCGTGTTTTCACATGGCACAGAGAGCCGCCAAAACTCGTCATGCTCGAAGAATTGTAGAATTTCCGCAGGAGGCGGGAGAGAAGGTTTCATCGAGGCTGAAGTGAAATGTGCTGCCGCACAGCAAAGGCGTGCTACCGGCAGCACGGTAGCAGCACACTTCTGCAGGCGGCTGTCTCAAACAACTTCGAGACGAGAATAGGGTGCTGTTGATTCGTCCAATCGTCGCCAGAAAGGACCAAACTTTGTATTTCGCAGCGATTGGTAGCAAAGATCAGGAGAAAAAAAAGCAGAGCCCCCATGGCTGCTTGTGACAAACAATGTCTCAATCTCGTCGTCGTTCTGTTACCATGCGAAACAGAGAGATCAGATGGGCGGCTAGGCCACCTGGTTCGGCCGGTGTTGATATTTCCCAACACTGGCGATATCTCCCTTGTATTAAGACACAGCTCCAGCGGTCGGGTATACCGTACGCTGGTGCTCTATTACCTTCATTCAGTTGGTGTTCCTACGGTACTCTAGCAATTCTTGAAAAGCGAACAGTCCAGGAGAGAACTCAGGCCAGTGCGACTCAATTCTGGTTGGTCATGCCTACCTGAGCTTAGCGGAATTGATGTGGACGTTCAACTGGGGTCACCCCCAAGGATATCGATCCATCTGATTCATCGACCCACTGATGATTGATAAAATCTAGGCCTATTTAGGCACTCAGTTCCTAGCAAGCTGTACGGATCTATTCCCAGTCCGACCATGTGTCACAGGCACCGTAGTGCTGACACGGACCCTGTCGGTATTTCCCATGTTTGTCTCCCGTCACTCCCCCGTGTCGAGAGTGGCCGAATCCCACCAGTCGATGTGCGCTGCTGCAAGTGTCCCCTCGACGCTGACTGAGTACGAGTGCTTTCAGGGCCAGCATCTCCGAGCAATTCTGGGCGCCGAGACTTTTGATCGAACCGCTAGCATTGGATTCTCGAAAAAGTTGGATTTCGAGGGCCATCCGCGTCGTCAAGCTGGATATCGCGACTTATGCCGACACGATTGCCTTCGACTCAATTGTAAACGGGGTCGCGCGCCAGCGTCCGCGTGGCCCTGAACCCGTCGCTATCTTGTGATCAAGCCACGACGCTCACCAAGTTCGTCCTTGGTAACGGAATTATACGCGCGCCGAAATCGAAAGCGACGTGAGCGATTCAGACGACTCGAACTTCTCGATAGTCCGACAGCGCCCACAGCGGCCAGATAACCTGATGGCAGTCACGAAGTGTTGACCTGACAACATCTCACAATCGACTGCTCCAGCCCCTGATCACGAATCCACAGCGGGAATAAAATGCGCATACACAACCGTGTTTTTCCAAGGGCCGAGCCCGGAAGCGCGTCTCTTGAACTCGCCGGCTGCAAGACGATTGAGTTAGGCGCCGGGATCATCAAGCACGCAGATGGAAGCCTTGCGAAGATTGACGAACTGGCCGAATTCGTCCCGTCATGCAAGGTGACAACTCACACGCCCACCATACTTGGCGCAACCACTTTTCTAGAGGCATCATCATCGACGACTTCATCATCTACCATTGTCAATGACCCGACTGTATCGGATTTCCGAGATCCCTTTTATGCATCAACATTCCCGCAATGTTACGCCTTGGCTGCGACCACTGTAGTCGCCTACACCCTTGTGATTATGTTGATGATTGCACCCAGATCCTTCCTTGACCGAGGAGTTGTGGTACTGGGCAAGCGGGGATTCACCAATGGCCCGAACAATAACATTAGCATAGGAGAGAGGCCATGGCTTCAAAAAGTCGCTGCCTTGACTGTGGCGATATCTTTGACTATCGCTACTGTAGATACCTTTCGCGTGGCGGAACAGCAGTACGCCAGCGGGATTCAAAATGCTGCAGAACTGCAAAGACTTGTCTTGGGTGGTACCCAGCTCAAAGTTATCCGGCTTGTTTCCGACACCTTTCTCTGGCTGGCTCAAG
The DNA here is from genome assembly GCA_025802455.2 of Iodosphaeria phyllophila. NCBI lineage: Eukaryota > Fungi > Ascomycota > Sordariomycetes > Amphisphaeriales > Iodosphaeriaceae > Iodosphaeria > Iodosphaeria phyllophila. The sequence goes on along the minus strand of JAOYMO020425488.1, from coordinate 10,310 downwards.
CTCAAACTTTAATTCGCCTGTTTCCGCGGCAGCGGGAGAAGATCATAATCAAATGGACCGCCTTTTCACTCATCACCCTCGACGTTATTTTCGAGGCCCTGAACAGCTTCCAATACGACAATGCAGGGACCAACAAACCACAGACGTTTACTGATGCTGTCCCCGCCCTTAGTTATCTCTTTCAGCTTGCCCTGGGCCTACTCTACGCTGCCTGGGTTATTTATTATTCTCTAATGAAGAAGCGTTACGCTTACTATCACCCTTTGATGCGGAATATCTGCCTGATGGCCATGTTGTCAATCATCGCTATTTTAGTTCCCGTCGTTTTCTTTATTCTTGACATATCCAAACCGGATTTCACCGGGTGGGGTGATTATGTCCGGTGGGTGGGTGCGGCGGCTGCAAGTGTCGTCGTATGGGAGTGGGTAGAACGTATCGAGGCGTTAGAGAGAGAAGAGAAGAAGGATGGGATTCTGGGTCGTGAGGTGTTTGATGGAGACGAAATGATGGATCTCCCACCATCAGACTTTGCATGGCCCAGAAGGAGAAAGACGACGAAAAAACCTGGAGATAGTGAGGATGATGACGGGTTTGGGACGAAAGAAAATGACCCCCAACCCCAACCCCACACGCTACAAATACACACACATACACACACGAGACCTAAGATGTGGCCCGCCATGTCAACAATAGCGACTCGATACTTACCAAAACACGGGCATGCACACACCCAACAGCACGAGGATCATTCGGTGGAGACGTCCACTTCGTTCCGGATACATCCCCCTTTGTGGCCGAGACGACCAGTCCCGGTAGCCACCCCCATCAGCAGGACAGACACGGCGAGTGCGGCCAGTACCATTTACGCCGTACGCTACCAACCTCTAACTGAGACAACCTCCCGAACAACAACGACCCCTCCAGAAATTGCCGTGCCCCAACCCGAGCAGAACGACTCTTCGCCAATTGACACAACAGCACGTAGACAAGACGAAAGCCAAATAACTTCTCCGCCGTTAGAGGAAGCAAGCTCGTCGGAGGAGAATCGTGATGCCCCCACTGATCCTCCCCAAACCCAAAAGAGTTGGCAACCCTTCGCGCTTATGTCCAAGTCACGAAGTAAAAGCAAACGCAGAGCCCCGCCCGCTGAAGTCCTGGCTCATACCGAGAAGGAACCAGTACCACAAAGAGACTACGAAAAGTCTAACCGCTGGGACTTGAAGGGGCGCATGGAAGACTTTGCAGCCACCAAAGCTGAGAAAATCCGCGAAAAGATGCGCCCTTCTCCCGACACGGATAGTCTACCTGTCACGGTCATACCCGCTCCGCCAAGACGAGGTGCAACCCTGGCCAGGCTGTTGGACGATGATCGACAGAACCGAACACCCGGGAACACCATATCGGAGCCTGACGAGGAACCTATCCTGGGACAATCTAGTCCGGGTGGCAGCAATACCTGGCAGGGAACGTCGCCCACGCTATTCAGACAAGATGAGCACTCTCTGTCTACCCAGGGGTTCCAAACTGATGGGAGCCGCAGCGACCTTCCCCTGCGAGGAGAAGTCAGACAGACACCCGCAACTTCTCATCAGGGATCGACTCAAGCGCGACGACCTGTTGATGAGGTGGTGGGGGGAGATGACAACTCGGCATCGCCAGGGTGACGACACTGGGTCTCGGTTGTCGATTTGCTGGTTTTAGGTCTTGATATTTAGCGTGGCGCATGGGTTCTATCACGTTTAGGGTTGGTGTGTTATGAGCGAGGCGTCATGATCAGCATTTTTGGGGGGGAGGGGTGGTGGGAAAAGGCGCATTATGTTCACAAAATGGGACGGGTGTTTTTGCTTTGGGATGGCAATGCCTCCCCCTCCTGAAGACACGGAGGAGGCATGATGGTACTGCCTGCTTCTCTACATAGCCTGACTGTCGATATGATAGCGGGCGGTTGATGCTTCCAAATTACAACGTTTATTCCACACGGAAACCTGACTGTTTCGTGATCTGTTAATTGATGTGATGATGTTGAGACGCTGAGTGAATGGCATAAGGCGTGTTAGTGTCTGTAGTGTCTGATGGCAACGCCCATGGTTTACATATATGCTCGAGAATAGTAGTGAACGGCAACCTCGGGTCACGTATGGAGCATGTTTCCGGGACCGCCCTTTATGAGTAGCGATCCATACTGGTGAGAGCAGCCTATCGCCCAAACTGGCATTACCCTAACTACTTAAAAAGACTTACACTACTCAGTTCGCTCGAAATATTTCGTTAATGAACTCACAAGTGTACTTTCTCACTAGCTTGTCCACGCGAGGCAGAGCATAGAGATTCTCTGGTACATTGGCGAAGTGTCTCGTGCGAATCGAATAGAGAGTCTTACGAGAGACCGTCTTTAGCTTTAGATATGGAGCACGCAAGACTACTGTCAAAAAACATCTTAGCTAACGCTTTGGCGTAGATATATCTGTGAGGTCATCTTCTCAGGGGAAGATGTTGACCACGAATAGGGGCATATACAAGTATATCGTAGTCCTCCGCACCTTCAAAATCCGAACCGTCAAGATGCTACCGTCGCAGGATGCGTGGACGCATGACAGTCCGGGCTCGATGGAGTTCCTAAGCCACGAGGGCAGCGCCGGACAACTGGTAAAACCGGATTCGAGGATGAAGGGCATTAGAGAAAAGGAGATATCCTGAGAGTGTCCAGGTGGGTGGAGAGATCGTCTCGACGCTCACCTTACCGATCGTCGAGGGATCAGAACTGTTCGATACCTTTGAGAGTCAGACTTGCCTACTGTTATCTGCTCGATGGGCTGATTGCCCAAGACTAGTGTTCGTCCGTAGCATGCGCTTTAGATTGTAATGGGGGGGGGGGGGGGGGGGGGGGGGGGACTGTTTAGAATTCGAGGCGTAAACTATCCAATTCTCATCCTACGAGACTCGCTATTTACTGAGAGCACGGTACGTGCTTTGTCGCACATCACGGCACATATCCAAGACCATAACAAAGAAAAAGAGTAACTTAGTTGCAATGAAGTTAGATTTGATATCCCCGTGATTCCTGGAGGGCAGGCGGGTGGAAAGAAATCCAAGCTGAACAGATCACCACCAAAATCTAGTGGTGGCTTGTCTGGCTTGAATTTTATTTTGCCTGGAGGGGTGGTGTTCTGCTTTCGGTGATGCCCCTAAAAGCCCCTCCTCAATTGGGCCTTTTGGATTTTTTTAATATTTCTTTTCACGGGTTTAGAAAATCAATGCCTCATCGGTCTGCTTTCCGCCATGCTTGATAGAAGCTGACCTACATGACCGGATTCCCGGGCGGACGACTTGGACCGGGACATACATCACGACATCGGTGGACTGACTTCCTTTGGCCTCTGCTATTCCTGGTGTTATTGCCGATGGTAACACCGTCCATATACTGTGCAGACATACGAAGAGAGAGTGGGAAAGCAAATCCTGCAACTACTTGTTTCATGAAGTTGTGCCGAACGTCTCCACAGTTTCTGTTCCTCAAGGCGAGGAGGGCAAGGAGTGCACCTGCTGGGGAACTAGCGACGACACTCACGTTCGACGAGCTTGCCGCACGGGATCAACCGCCTCACTGAAGCATGAAGAACTTCGTCATCAACTCAAACGCCTGGTGCTTCTCGTGGTCGGAAACAATCTCATGAAAATGGAGCAACCTTTTGATCGCAAGACACTAAATTCGATCAAAAATGGGAGTTCTGTTCAGCTTCTACATAGAAAACAATGCTACAGTACTTAGTGTCTCGGGAGCTTCAATCTGGTCTCGGGGCAACGGTTTTAATTGGAAGGTCCTGGCCATGACCATTACGACCTAGATGCAATATCACGTGCTCTTGTGACTAATACAATCCACAGAGCAAAGCTCAAGTCCTCAAATCAAGTAATTCAATTATCTTATAAGCTGACCAAAGTGCACAATGCCCACCCGAGTTCCCTCCTGGTTTGCGCCAAGAACTCGATGATTTCGGGTACGAAAATTCTCATCGAGTCATGATCCCATCAACGCTACGGATTGTGTACACCTTCCAATGCTCCCTAATTAAGTTCACGAATAATCTACACGCGGTTGTTGTGAATTGGGCCATAACCTGTTTTAGCCCAACTCCCTCAAGTCCGCTTTCATTGCTTTTCTTGTCTAACTCTGTCCCCAAAAATGAATCTAGCTCCTGGATGAGGGTGCCTGTGTAAAGCCGTTTGGGCGTGTCTTGGATGCACCGCCGTTCGCAAACCCGTTGCCGTTATCCCTGTCAGCGAGCAAGGGTGTTTTTTCGTTCCAGTCGGTGTTGGTCCGCGACTTCTCATCCAGAAGTGGTTCCCCGTTGTCTGACTCCTCGGCATCAGACCTGTCGTCTTCGGCATGATTGTAGCGGATGAATCGGTAAGCGATGCGGAGGATGTAAAAGAGCCAGAACAGGTTCAAGGCCTGTAAAGAGCCTAGAAGCCCGGCGGCAATGACCTGTGCTAGCCTGCTCTTGTACTGCTCGGCTTCCCAGTCGAGTTCGAAGGGGCCAACGGTTACGAATTCGGTGGAAATTGAGTAGAGAATACGCAGATTTACAAAGTGTCGCAGATACACCCAAGTCCCAATGAAGAAAAAATAATAAGGCTCAACTATTGGACTGTCGATGTAATGGAGGGATTTGGAGGACTGTTGAGAACATAGAAGGACGTTTGATCAGCACACCTTAATTATCAAGGATCAAGGCACAATAACGACCAGGTGCAGTTCCAAAAGGACAATAAAACTCACAGCGAGGAAGAAATCACTAATGTCGTGGGTAATGTAGACAGCGAGTCCCATGCGGGTGAAGTGAAACCGGTAACTCAGGGCAATCAAGGTCAAGCTCACGACATGGTGGGCAACCAGTTCCTTGAAGTCTTTGCGCGGCTTCTCCATGCCCAAAACAAGGACGATAGCTTGCTGGGCCCAATAGGCGGCTTGGAACAGATAGTAGAACTTGAAGCAGGCATCATGCGTCTTGTGGGGAAAGCCCTCGTACATGCCAGGTGTGCTGAAATACCACACTGGGGTTCGACTCATGACATACATACCAGCGGGGCCGAGGACTCCGAAGTATAAAGCAGTGTATGACTGTTCCATGAAACGGGCTTGCTTGCCGCGGGACTTGATACCGTAAAATCGGGCCAACGGACGAAGTACTTCCTGCATCATGAACTCGCGCGTGAAGGACAGGACAATTGTGTAAAAGAAGACGAGTGCAATATCCCATCGCCCCTTGCCATATTGGACCAATGTATTGGCCGGATCTGCATCAGCCGCCAGCGGCAGCCTATATGAGAGGAAAATGAAGTGATGAATCGGGTTGGATTCGGTTGGACTGATTGCATAAAGCGAGAGAAAGACCACGAGTAGGATTAAAGGTAGAGTCCATGTGTGTCTAACCGCAAAGTGTTTGCCTCGACGTAAAACCGAACGAGCCTTTCGCCGTTTTGATAATCGCTTCTCACCAGAACCCGCACCAGACATAGAAAACGAAGAGCCACTGCCAGGTTGCCGACTGTAGCCATTCAGGAGTGATGTCGGTGATATGGAAGATGTGGCAGATGACGGCGCCAGTGATAGTGGCGAGTGTAGGAGCCCCGTACCCAAACTCGGCGCACCCGTGTCACCGACCCGGATCTCCTGGCCGAGGCCACTAGACTTCCTCCTCCTCCGCGCCGAGCCATTCTCTATGGATGACATATGGAGCTGGTCCGCCGACGTGCTAAGCAGTGGAAAAGGTTCGGCTCCCGCCATATCGACGCGTACAAATTTGTTCTCGCTGGGAGGTCAGTTCGCTAATCCGATCCGGAAACTCAATTTGGCATTATCTTGCAGCAGGATTCGTCGTCTGCCTTTTAAGTTGAGCTCAAGGGCTGCACGCGCAGGCAGGCTCGGTCGAAGATAGCTCAATACAGGCAGGTGATCCGTTCGGCACACTTATGTTGGTGATTGGGTGGAGGATATGTTCGACTCGGGCGATGATCGAGGGACGGCAGCATGTAATTCAGTTGTTCTTCAGGGAAAGTTGAAGTGCGATGCGTAAGGAAAAGGAATGAATGGCACATGGGCGACGAGCGCACATTTGTTGACGGATGTATCGGCGTCTCGCTCGTCTTACTCACAATTAATTTCCGACCATCCGACTAGGAGCAAGAGGAAAGATCCCTGGAAAAGACCGAAGTAAGATTACCGTACTCCGTGTAGGGTACAGGTCATGCACGATATATCCTTGCATAAGCTACAACGAATCTTCACCACTACCGTCGCCTTGAGCTGAAAGCAAACGTACCCACGAAGTAGACCGCTGATGAGGCCTGCGGAGAACTCCGTTAATACCGGTACTCGCCAGGTTTAAAATAGACTCTCTACTCTAATATGTATTCCATAGTCTCTCCTTCAAGCTTGCAGGATACTGTTGCCTAAGAATACCGGTACTGTAAATTATAGTCATCGTTGAAAGGGGGGGGGGGGGGGCATTGCCCGCTATCATAAGCGAAATGAGGCGCGGAGGGGGCGGAGGGGCGATCAGTGTGTACCCCGAGTAATGCCCTAGCACACCGCTTTTGGGATGTCAGGATGTGTACTTCGTAGGTATTCAAGCCTCTGACCTGAATTGACTGGGGGGCCAATGAGAAGAGAAAAGGAGATGACAGTATCATGGTTCGCATACCGGTAATAACCCGCCCATAACCCGCATTACCGGGAAATGCACAACCCACCCCGAAAACACTCATTGCGCATAATTTCTGTCAATTGTGGATATAATGGGTGTTTCTAATGTGGGGTGTGCACTTCCCGGTAAGGCGGGTTAGAACTGTTCTTGAAGTATTTTTCCATGGAATAATTGTGGTATCGCTGCAGGATCAAGCATGAGCCCGCGTTATCGCATTACGGGGGTCGTTGCATTGCAGGTTGCATGTGGTTAGTAATCCCAGTTGTTTGCCCTTCCTAAGGCACAGGCAAGCGGGCAGGCTGTTTCCAGCACAGTACAGTACAGTACTCTGCTGTACTATATATGTCGCAAGGTACCATGCACTAGTCTCAACGCACGAGACCAGAACATCAGCCTAGCACTCATAAGATCATGGTGCCAAGGCGGAATTAAGACTGCAGTTCGCCCGCTACGAACAGTCCGTTGGCCTTGATGTTCGTTCCCATTACCCACCTTCTATACGAATTACGGTCAATAGCAACCACCGTCAGCGGTTTGTGGATCCTAAAAGTCCCATTTGTAGAAAAGGAACGTCCAACGCTGGGGATGTGGTTTTATTGCAGACTTGGGCAAATTGGCCCTTATGCTAGACTTGAGTACTAGTTTACATCTGATCTATTCGTTTGAGCCTAGTGCCAATAGAACAGCTTATTGCACGGATTAGTATCTAGGGGACCCTTTCCCCGTGACGAGTCAGCCTATCACAGGTCTCGAACGGAATGAGCGAAAGCCACAGGTTTACAGCGCGCTCGGTTGTTCCTCTGCAGTAACTTCTTCTCGCAAACGGTGATCACGCAACAGGGGAATGCCCAACGGTCCTGCATACAACAGTGGACCCGATACTTGAAACCGGGCTGCTGTGTAATAGTTGTTCAGTCAGATCACATCCGATCCAAAGCTATGACTTTTTTCTGGTCAATGAGTCGAGATTTCCATCGCCTGGCGGGATTAAAAGATAAATGTGCTTACCAGCAGTTCAAGTCACCAGGTTTTTGCACCAATAAAGCGGCCTCCCGGGGAGAGGCAGGAACTCAACAATACTGTATGTTGTCAGACTCCATGTAAGTGGGTTCTTTCAAGTGTACATGACGCGCTTGAGGATATCTGAAAGTAAGCTAAGAGTAACTTAGCAATTGCATCTTGTGCATAACTCTTCGATTCTTTCTTTTGCTTGTATGATAAAGTGCAAAAATGATGCTATTGTGCCTGAACTTTTTTCTCATGCTGTAAGTATTCCCACCCAAGTTTTGCAGTCAGAACTGAACACCCCATGATGTTCAACAACCAAATCTCGTCGGAAAGATCTAACTAACACGATGAAACTATTGAATACCAATTGTTGTCCTTTTTTCTATTGATGTAATTTCCAGTTGCATCGTTTAAGATTTAGATGTGTAACTAGTAATTCTATAATTCTGTCGGGCGTGACACTGATAAAAGCATTCTCAACATTACACCGGTATGTAAATGCCCGTGGGGGCATGAAAGTTAGACTGAATGCAAAAAGTCAAACAAAGTCACCACCCAAGAATCCCTCAAGTAGCCCGTGCCAAAGAAAAACTGCAGACTGAGTTTCTTAGTGAGTCTAGGAATTGGGTTGCATGCACAGTTTGGTAATTGGCAATTACCTTGACAAGTGAGTCTGCAGTTTTTTGGGCACGAGCTTCTGACTCTGTTACTGATTATTCCATATCCACCCCAAAAATGCGTGCCACCTTGAACGCGAACTCGCAGCACTCTCCCCATAACCATGTGCTGTGCACTGTAGATGCGGATATCGGGGCTTGAAAGCGGTCTATCTGAATACGGTGGAGCGCATCACCACAGCTTGAATTTGAACGTAGACTCCACCCAGTGTTGTGGGTTCACAATTATGGGGATGCCGAGGTGTCCCTCATCACAAGATCAAGCCGCCCAATATCCTGATCCACGACTGTCATCTTACATCTGGAAATTGAAATTCTGAATTGTTCAATGATGCCGGTACCTCTCATCTAGACGGTCCATCTCATAACACAACGCAGTCAGAATGTCGTCTTCCACTTCGTCTTGTTTCACGCTCGAATATCGGGGACGCGTGGCCATTATCACCATCGCGAACGAGCGCAAGCTGAACGCACTTTCGCAGGAGCAATATTTTGAGCTGTCGCGGCTGTTGCGCGAGGTGGCGACGCATGAAGAGGTGTTCATTACTGTTCTGATTGGCCGAGGACGATACTTCTCTGCGTGAGTTTCTCCTATTTTGTCATTGGAGAATGAAATCTCGAGACGGTGTAACCGGGACCTGGATGCTATTACATGCAGTAGAACGAGATCAATTATGGTCATGGGGAAAATTTACTTGTAGTTTCAGCACGCGTTGATGTACCAGTATGGGTAATTCAGAATGGAAGATATCTTTCGCATTTCCGCGGACGGGAGGGCGGCTGTTTGATCACGCGTGTGAAATCTATATATCTCTGAGTAACCGCTAGCTGATTCATCCTCAACTATTTCAACCAATACAGTGGCGCAGACGTATCCGTTGCGATTGCACCCTCCCCTTCCTCTTCCTTCCCCTCAGCCTCATCCTCTCCCTCTCCCGCATCACCAGACCCATCTTCATCAACTGTATACTCCCACACCCTCCGTACATTCGTTGCCAACAACCTCGAAATCACTCAAGCCTTCTACACCCACCCGAAGATCCTCGTCGCGGCGCTCAACGGCCCTGTCATTGGTCTGTCAGCTGCTCTCATCGGCTTCGCCGATTTTGTCTATGCAGTGCCTTCCGCCTTTCTACTTACGCCTTTCTCGTCCCTCGGCCTCGTGGCTGAGGGTGGCGCGAGCAGGGGCCTAGTGCAGAGGTTGGGTCTGCCGCTGGCGAACGAGGCCCTGATCATGAGTCGCCGGATCAGCTGCGAGGAACTGGTCCGGTGCGGGTTTGTAAACAAGGTTTTCGATGTCAATCAAGGAGAAGAGACAGGGGAAGGTGATGCGGTCGGGGAGAGAAGAAATGCGACATTCAGGGAGCAGGTGCTGAAGGAAATTGATGAGCGGTTGGGGGAACATCTGATAGGGGACAGCATGCTCAAGATCAAGGAGCTGATCAGGCGACCCGAGCGCGATGTTCTAGATAGTCAGAATGTGGCCGAGGTGTTTGCCGGGTTGGATCGCTTCGTCAAGGGAATCCCACAGGAGGAGTTCGTGAAGATTGCGTCTGGTAAGAAGAGACATAAACTATGAATAGGGGATCTGGGGAGGGCTTTGAAGAGATGCATTCATTACCTTCCCGGAAGTACGGGACTTTTCATGATGTATATTGTTGGTGGACCCTCTGTATGTGTATACATCTGAATACTACATCTTTTCTAAGCAATGAGACCAAACAGCAGGCTGATGCGCTTCCAGTACGCCTGTGCCGACATATTCATCCCCTCCATGACTTCATTTGGCAGTCCCGTTTTCGCAAAAACCTTCTTAGTCAATTTCTCTAAATCCCCGTCAAGCGAGGAAGCTCCTGTGCCTAGACAGACCTGCAGTAAGAGAAGATCGAAACACCACTGGTTGAGAAGATCCTGTCTA